>OVAQ01002189.1:0-13743 GCA_900406345.1 Erysimum cheiri | reverse complement strand
TTTAAATAAAAAGAATTGATACGACTAAACATAAATTCTATTTATATCATTTACATAACTGCGCGATTGCAGTTGCTTGTAGGTACCCGTTCATCTCTTCCAACTGAATTGATTAAAAGAAAAACCAAATGAAGTGACAATCCCATAAAACTGCAAACTAAGCACCAAATTCAACAAACCAAAACTCCATACCTCAGTTACTATTAGAGAAAGACTTGGATGAGTTGCGAATGCATAACAATCTGATTGTTCATACACTCTCCTCATGTTTCTTATTTCATGAAATTGACCTTGGAGTCGAGAGACTGTTTGGAATGCTGATTCTGATGCGCGTATTGCATCCTCAACCATTGCAATTGCTAGAGGTGATCCACCGCGTGTTTGTCGGTGTGCTACATCCGATACCCTTTGTATTATACGAGGAGGGAATACGAATGCTGCCACATCAAAATATGGATGATTCCAAGCTCTCATCTCAGAGCAGAAGGCAGGCATGTGTGTTGGAAGGCAACACTGAAAAGGAAAATGAAAACAGAATTAGATTAAAATCATATCCGAATTTATCATATCTTAGAAGACCATTCCACGTTTTCATCTCAAAGCACAAGGCAGGCATGTGTGTTTGGAAGGCAACACTAAAAATCAAAATGAAAACAGAATCAGATCCAATCATATCCGACTTTAGAGAATAAAGGAAAAAAACGCAAAAATATTATTGACAATGAAGACAAAGTTTACCATATGGCAAAAAGATTTCTTGGCAATTTCTGGCTTAGCATACTTGACCTCCCTAATAAGCCAAATAACATCATATGGATCACGGAAATTCCAGGTGATCCCTCTTAGCTCGTCTTGTTGAGAAAGTTGCATTAAATGCAATGTTGGTATTGTTTTAGCAAATTCAGACCATTCAGACCCTGTCACGACTCACGAGCTCAATTATTACAACAACGGTCACTTTGCATTTACTCTGCAAAACGAAATTGTGGCTATGCCAAATCCAGCAAACAGACTGTCTTTTTCTTTTCTTTTCTTTTTATTGAATTTTTTTTTTTTTTTGCTTCCCACGTCATTTCTCATTTTGGACTCTGTTTCTCATCTTTATTTAGTGTATTTTNATTTTTTTTTTTTTTTTTTTTGTATTTCACTTTACAATCTTCGAATTACGGTTCAACGGTATGTGATCCGTACTATTAATAGTTTATGGAGTCTTTTATTGTTCTATAAAAAAAATTTATCGGAAAGAGTTGTAATATTCTTAATACATCGACATACAACATTAATTATGGCAATTTTTGAAACACTCGCTACATTCGTCTTCACTGTGAGTGTGACAATATTGTATACAATTCTTGTAGCAATATGGGTCTGAGCACTTGTCGTGACACTTGCTACATTCTTCTGTACTGTGACAATTATTTATACAAGTCTTGTAGCAAACCGGGTCTGTAGCTACTGAAACTCCTGCTGGCCTTATTATTTCCATCCTGCATATATACAACCAGAACTTATAACAACATATATTACAAACTAAGTTTTGTCATATAATTATATCCACTAATTTTAATATATATATATATATACACTTTAACAACAAAAATAATTTAAAAACAAAAAACACTATCTCGACTATCAACTAAAAAATGAGAGTTTACAATAAAAATCAAAATCATAACAAGTTTAAGTTTTATATATGGATATTTTACTGATTCATTGATTTATTAGTTAAAAGAAGAGATAAAAGTAATGTAAGTTGCGTACGGTTTGAGAGATGATGGTGTGTGAGTGTGAGGGTCTTCCTTTGACTTGTTTACCACTCCATTGCATGCATGTAGATGACATCCTAACATTACCAATGTTATCATCATTATCATACACGCCGTTTGCGTCATTTTCAATTGCAAATTTTGTTCTTAGATTGGAATTCGAAAATAAAACTGATGTTTGTTATTTGATACATATGTGTGTGTGTATATATATATATACATACATTTATTTGTTTTGATGGTTTGACTTGAATACAGTTAACTTTTTGACAAAAAAAGGGAGAATAAAATCAAGAGCAATCTCTATTACTTTAATACTTATTATATATCCTACAGTTATTGAATAGCAATCTATATTACTTTAGTTTTTATATCCTACAGTAAATGAAGAGCAATCTCTATTACTTTAATACTTATATATCCTACAGTTATTGAATAGCAAGCAATCTATATTACTTTAGTTTTTATATCCTACAGTAAATGAAGAGCAATCTCTATTACTTTTTATTTTTTCGATAAATTTGGCAAAAAAGGATGAAATAACAAAGCATTAATTCCAATACAATATTTTTCTTTTATTTTGGCCCATTTACTCTTTTCAATATTATTAATCACAATTTAAGTCCCTATTCAACTATTTTACCAAATTTTTAATTAAACAGAGCATATAATCTTTTTTAAAGATTATTTTAAAACCCAAAAACTCATAATTCTTTATCACAATTTGGTATATACAATTTAAAAAGAATTGTAAAATTATAAACAAAAATGTTTTGTAAAAATATTAAAACTTAACTCATTTTTATTTAAATTAAATTATTTTTACTTTTTATTTTACTTTTTTACGGATAATTTAATACTAATCTGGACACAACAACAACGTCAACGGTCACTTTGCATTTACTCTGCAAAACGATAAGTCAAAAGCAGAAAAGCAGAGGAAAGAAAGACTGAAACAGCTCAAAAATAGTCGTACGAACAATGCAATCAAGGATTCAAAACAAATTTTCTGCCTTGTCTTCTTCCTTTATCTGAAAACTGAAAAGCGGATTGTACGAACAATATTTGTCTCTGTATAAATTCTATCTCTTTACCAAAAACGTCAAGTGAAAGTAAGAGAAATAAAAGACATTTCTTCAAGTTTTCTCTTTTCTTCCATACTTTCCTTGTCCGAGCACAGAGATTTCCGATTCCACTGTTGTCTCATTTCCCTGTCTCCGGTAAGGTTCTCGACACTCTCGTTTTTGTTTCTTAGTTTGGAATCCTTTAGCTTGCTTAGGTTTTGTTACTGATTATGCTTGTGAGCTTCCCCTTGTATGTGAGATTAGTGTTACTTTTTAGGGATTTTGCTTCCAAGTTGGGATTTTTTTAGCTTCCCAAGGTTTGTTACGGATTTTGCTTGCCTTTTCCTGTGTGATTAGTGAACAATTTTGCTTAGGAACTTGAAATTACGTTTTAGGGTTTAATCTTTTCTTTAGTGTGTTTGATGTCGAAATCCTCCTTTAGTTTTGGTCATTATTTGGTAAAGAAGCTATCTTTGGTTATGTTTATGTCCCAACTTCATGTTTCGGCTTGTGTTTATGACTCTGATTTTGCTATTATGTCTGACCTAATTTAGAAGCAAAGGTCTCCAAATCTCTCTTGATTTTCCTTTCGTTTCGTTTTATGACTCTGATTTTGAGATTAGTCTGAACAATAAACTTTGTGAAAATGATTCGCAAAATTTTCAGGGTTTAAGGAGGGACCAAGAAGACTTAAATTTTGGAAAAGCCGGCAACGAAAAGGCTAGTGTTGGTTCCAGTTCCAGCTCAAGGACATATATCTCCAATGATGCAACTTGCCGAAACTCTTCACTTGAAGGGTTTCTCAATCACTGTTGTTCAGACTAAGTTCAATCACTTTAGCCCTTCAGGCGACTTCACTGATTTCCACCATTCAAGAAAACTTACCACAGTCTGATTTTACAAATCTCGGGCCAGTACATTTTCTGCTTAAACTCAAAAAAGAGTGTCAGGTGAGTTTCAAGGACTGTTTGGGTCAATTACTGCTGCAACAAAGTAATGAGATCTCATGTATCATCTACGATGAGTTCATGTACTTTGCTGAAGCTGCAGCCAAGGAGTTTAATCTTCCGAACTTCATTTTTAGCACAACAAGTGCAACGGCTTTTATTTGTCGCTCTGTATTTGAGAAACTCTATGCAAACATTGTCCTGGCTCCCTTGAAGGGTACTCTTACATTCTCTGTTTCGGGTTTCCCCTAGTGTCTATATTGTTGTAACACTATGGTTTTTGACCTTGTTGCAGAACCCAATGGATATATATAAGCTTGGGAAGCTTAGCTGTGATGGAGATCAATGAGGTGATGGAAATGGCTTGGGGACTGGCTGCTAGCAACCAACACTTCTTATGGGTGATCCGACAAGGGTCAATACGTGGTTCAGAATGGAAAGAGTCCTTGTCAGAGGAGTCTAGTAAGATGGTTTCAGATCGAGGTTATGTTGTGAAATGGGCACCGCAGAAGGAAGTACTTGCTCATCCCGCAATAGGAGGATTTTGGAGCCATTGTGGATGGAACTCAACACTAGAAAGCATCGGAGAAGGAGTTCCCATGATTTGCAGGCCATTTTCGGGTGATCAAAAGGTGAACGCAAGGTACTTGGAGTGTGTTTGGAAAATTGGGATTCAAGTGGCGGGTGAGCTGGACAGAGGATCGGTCGAGAGAGCTGTGAAGAGGTTAATGGTGGACGAAGAAGGAGAGGAGATGAGGAAGAGAGCCGTCAGTTTAAAGGAGGAGCTGACAGCCTCTGTTAGAAGTGGAGGTTCTTCACACAGCTCCTTAGATGAGTTTGTACACTTCATGAGGACTCTGTGAAGCAAAATTAAAATACAGTCTCTATTTACTTCACCATATCTGCCAGTGAACACACAAGGTTAAAAAGTCTTATGCTCAAGAAAATAGGTTCTTCAGACAAAATTAATCGTGTTGTTATGAAATCTTTGTACTTTTTTATATTCTAGAAGAATGTTGCTGCTATTAAAGAAAATAATCAAAGGGGAGACAAAAGTGATCTGAGGATAAGATTGTCACTGAATGTGTGATGTGCAGAGAATCATATATTAGTGATAAAAATATAAAACTATGATCTTATATTGGAGACGAAAAGGACTTAAAATATAATCTAAAGCTCAAAGTAGAACCCTACGTGGCTAAAACCAATAACACTTAAGTCAGCAAGAAAAATAAAAAAGACTTTTGCTTTTGTTGGAATGTCACTTTCTACCTTTTCTTGGAAGTTCATTGGTTTATGGCTCTCCAATCAATCGTAAGGTTGTTGCTTTAGAAAAGAAGAAAAAGGTCGTCATATGAAAGATTGTATAAAATGGCCTCTTTTAAAAGATTGGATTGATTTATAAATTCAAAAGTAAATAAAAATGAAAATTGTGTTTGACGCCACCCCAAAGAAATAAACAATTAAGAATGTGAACCAGACGCTCTCTTGATCACCACTTTAAGAAGTTACAGACAAAGGGACTTACCTCACAAAAATAGAAAATGAGTATATGAAAGTTGTCAGAAATCTCCAAGTATGCATTGTGCTCGAAGAGTACTGACTGGTTCAGCTTCACCATGATATGTTTCTTTAATCTCTCTTACATAGATGCAATTTTGGACTTTGGGGTGGAAAACTCGGCAAAAGATAAGATATTTTTGAAGATGTGACGAAGTGGAAAGGTACGAGAAGCCAAGAACCTGTTACAATAATCAAATCAGATCAAGACCTGCAAAGATAATTTCAAAGTCTTAAGTATACCTAGCTAATATTACATGGGATTCAGCAAAGAAAAACAGAACGAACATACAGAAGAAAAATGCTTCTGCGATTGATTAACTCACACGAGTATTACCAACTCCTTTGCAGTTACAATACATTTACAAGCTGAAAAATGCTCAATCAAACTAAAATCTTGTTTGATTGTAAAGCATCAAAAGACACATGACACATATACCTCTCGTGTTACAGAGCAAAACTCGGTTACAAGCATATATAATTCTGAAGATCAGAAGATGAATCAAACCTGATATGGATTACATCAAGTCTCAAGTCATATGAGAGCAAATTTATATACTTCTCAAACCGTTCAACTTAGCACGAGAATCCAAAAATCAAACTCAACTTAGTTGATGATATTAACTCTGTTTCACTCTGGGATTAAAAGCCTTGAGACTTTATTATATATCAATTATAGTAAAAACAGAAACTTGATGAAATTTCAATCAAATCGTGTTAAGAATTGAACTGTACTCAAACAACAGAAACTTGACTTAGATATCAGTTCCAACTTCCACGAGCAAAAACAAGCTCACCTATCTCTTCCAAATTGAATCCATCTATAGAATCCTTCAATTCGTTTTCAATTCTCATTCACGCTTCCACCACCAACGGAAGGATAAGACGCCATGGATCCGAACTTATTCTGCTGCATCATATACGGATTTGACTCAAACGCACCAGATCCTCCAGCTCCATGATGATGATGATGATTCTGATGATAAGGATCATGACCATGATTTTGATGTTGATATCCTTGCATACCCATATGATGTGCATAAACTGGCATCTGCATCATCGGCGACGCTCCATACTGCATAGGAATTGGCACTCCCACGTGACCAGCTGATCCATTACCCTGGCCGTTACCATTACCGTTACCATTACCGTTACCACCTCCGACTTCTTGAAAGCTTTGTGGAGGCACAGGCGTTGAAGAAAAGAGCTTATCAGAAGCAGAAGGACCTTCATTCGTCAATCCTTGCATCCTTTTGAGGTATAGCCTATACTTCTGGAGATGAGACGCTACGTTCTCTCGAGTCAATCCTTCGACGTTCATCAGCTGCATAATCGTCTTCGGTACAGCGTTTTTAATCCCTAAGTGAGCCACCACATCAACGAATCTCTTGTGTAGCTGTGGCGTCCACACTAAACGAGGTCGTTTCAGTGTCTTCCCAGATGGATCTTCAGTTCCTGAATCTCCTTCCTCCGCCGCCATCGCTGCATCCGCTGTAGAAGGATCCACACCGCCACCGCCGTCTGATGTCTTCTGCTTCTTCGAATCCGATCCAGGACTGCTCGATCCGACTCGATCTTCCTCCTCCACGGCAACGCCAGTTTTGAAGCTGTTACTGTTATTGTTTGATGACGAAGTATTGGGACCGGAAGATCCGCCTCGCAGCGACGAGAGCGTCGTCTCCGACGCGCGATTCACATCCTGAATCGTACGGCTCCGCTCCGGTGTGATACTAAACGCCATCGCGAGATTCGTCGGAATCAGAGAGTAAGAAAGCGATGCTAAGTCTTCGTCGCAAGGTAATCCCATCTCCCATTCAAGAACCCTATCTCCGTCGCCGGAAACATCGTAATCGCTCATCCTCACTTCTTCTCCCATTTTTCACTCTCTAATTTCGAAATTGAGTTTTGATTGAAGTCTTCGAAGCTCAGAATCGATGAGAATTTGGATCAGAGATCGGAGAAAGCAAGATTGAAATATCGTGGAGAAGTTTGGTTTGTGACGATGAGCAATTTTTCAAAAGTGAGGACAAAAATATCAATTTCTGTTTTTTTATCTTTTTGGTGGAGAAAAAGAAAAGCCAAAAAAAAAAGATAAAAGAGAAAAAGCGTAATATCTAATTCCAGATCGGTCTTTAGGTTGGCGCCAACGCGGACGAGTAAGCTAGATATTTTAGATCTTGTAAAATATCTTCAACCGACTAAGATTTTAGTATGTGAAATAAACGAATGTTATCACAACACGTCATATGTTCACGTTATGTAACAATAGTCGCGCTGTAGGTGATTAAGACTGAAATTACTAAATTAGGCACGTAAGATGAGCCACGTGGATTAAAAAGGGCCAAGTCAGCTATCTCTACGGGTTTTTTCAGTAATTTACTACCGACTTAGCAAGTTGCCTTTGTGGACCCGAGAGAAGAAAGTGGGCAAAGCCGGTGGGTTCGGCCAGCTGGAGAGAGAAAGGAGGAAAAAGATTCGGTGATGAGTAACGTATAGTATTGACACGCAATGTGATCTTTGAACCGTTGGATTGTAGTTTTAGATATTTATAGAAGCATCAAAAGATCAATCTAACGGTACAGATTGGCAGCTAAGTTCACGAAATTTTGGAAAAATGAAAATGATTATTGTGGAAAAGCTGGGAGAATCTTTAGTCAGGTGGTTCAGCCACTCTGTTGGTTCCTAAACATCTCGGGTTCGATTACCCAACTTCGTAATTTGAGATAAAATCTGTGGAAACGTGGACTTCGTGCCTTATCTTCTTCCCAAATTTCTGACTCTCAGAGTTTTCAGTTTCACCAACTCATCTTCTTCGAGTGACTATACAGATTAGGGTTTTAGTCATTCCATTTCTCATTTGGTGAATTCGTCGATTGTTCTTGTTCCTTGATTGTGGTCGATGACCTCGCTACTTCTCCTCAGAACCCTTCCGCTCCTCCGTAACGGTTTCCTGAACCATCGTCATCAAGTTAGTATCGTAGCTGCTGGATTTCGCTCTCACCGTCGGCGTTTGTTGTGTTCTCTTGCTGATAAACCACAGTTGTATGAGGATGGCGACTCTTCGGCGGAGCGATTCGGCGCAGGGATGAACACGACGTCGCCTATTGGTGATAATAATTTGCGTTTTGAAGATCCTGATTATCGGAAATGGAAGAATCTAGAGGCGGAGATTCTTCGAGATATTGAACCTATAGCTCTTCTAGCTAAAGAAGTTCTTCATTCAGATAGGTAATTTCTTCAATTTCTCAGAAAAGAAAATTTCACGGTCTATCTTTGTGGGATAGTTTAGTGGAGTTGTAGTTATGATACGATTGTTAGGTTAGATCAGATTGATAGAACTGAATCTTCAAAAGTAGTGCCAATGTCCAATATTTAGGTTGTGATTGATCCCTGATTGTTTTTGAAATACTTGGAATGAAAATCCATCATGCTCTACAATAGCTATTCCATGTTTGGATTATTCTTGAAGTTATAGGCTCATAGCTTCGTACAGTAGCTTGTTGTTTTACCTACTTAAACAACATAGATACCATTTGGCCTTTGATGTGACAATTTCTACTGAATCCATGATTCATCAGGTAGATAAACAAAACTGCTTTGCTCAGAGGTTAGCTAAATAAAGTTTTATTATTGCCCTTATCATTGATAAATCTTTATTGATGGATGCTTAAAGCTGGATCGGACTATAGTGGTCACTGGTCAATGCAGTATAAATGGTTCTCCATATAGTGATAGATGCTCTTGTATTGTCCAGTCTACTGCAACAGTAGCCAAATTGGAACATTTTTGTAGTGAACTATCGATATTGAAGCTAGCTTCAGTGCAACCTCGCCCTTTTGTCTAGATTAATTTTCAGTCCGAATGACCTATTTTTTCTCCTTGATAAGCAGGTATTTGGATGGGGAACGCTTAGAATATGAGGATGAGAAAATTGTCGTAGAAAAGCTTCTTGCTTATCACCCCTACTCCAAAGATAAAATTGGCTGCGGTCTTGATTTTATAATGGTACGTATATTCAGGCTAACTGGTATCTCTTTTTCTTTGAGCTCTACTCATAGAAAAATCATCTTGAGGTACAGTATTGTGCATATTCTCAAACCACCATGACAGATAGATGAGTCATTTACAAGCTGTATGTTAAAATGTGATAGGAATATATGTTTATATCCATAACTTTTCGATTGCTTTTTGCAAAGTTTGTGCTTGGTAATGCTTATAAGTTGGCTACTTTGTTAATGGCAGGTTGATCGGCATCCTCAATTCAGGCACTCGAGGTGCCTCTTTGTTGTGAGAACGGATGGTGGATGGATAGATTTCTCGTACCAGAAGTGTCTTCGAGCCTATGTCCGAGATAAGTACCCGTCTCACGCAGAGAGGTTTATTCGTGAACACTTTAAGCGTGCTAGTAGCTAAATCTGTAATACCGTCCCGCTCATTACTACACAGGAAATTCTCATATAAATTTCGGATGGCTCTCAATTCATTGGAAGGCATATAAAGCCCAAACTGTCTCAGACCCAAGCCCAAAGTGTACGTACAATCTCAAAAAGAAACCCGAACCAGTACGTATTTGTTGTGTACAGATTACAGAAGATGAGCAAAGGACGAATCTACTTTTCTCCAACCCCATAGGTCCACCATAAAATACCTATTTATATAACTCATAAAGTCATGTTTTTGTTTACCAAAAAAACAAGCATTTTAGTTGACATTTGACCCGGAAAAATAAATAACCAAGAAGCTTTTTAGTCCCAAACTTTATATTTAAATAAACTCAAAAAGTTTGTCATCATATCATATGTTGATGATAAATATAAACATTAACATATTTAGATCATTTCCAAAATTCAAAGATTCAAACCATATATTTCCACATCAAGAAGAAGATTTTATACCTTCTAAAACAAATTCTATAAACAAACAATATTATTTAATATTCATATTCCAAAAGCATATACTTACCCTGAAACGACAACGTTTTAGTAACTTCCCAAGAAGACAAAAAGAAACAGACGTTTCTGGGTCCCACGGTGATTCTTTTGAAACTTCTTAGAAGGCATTACCTTTTCTTTCACATTTGATTTTGGGTCAAATATCTCGCACACGTCAATGACGACGCTCTCTTCTTCACTCCAAACAAACGTTAATAACTCCGTCATCATCGCCCCAGTCAAACACTGTCACGTGTTCTCACCGTCTAATCTAACACCGTTAACACTCACCTACAAACCCGTGTTATATAAACAAATCTTTTTCTTCTTCCTTTCTTCCATTAACTTCAGATCCTTTTCACCACCAGCCAACACAAGTTTTCAAAAAGATGATGCCATCTTCTAGATCGGCGACGATAACTCCGGCGACAGAATCAACCACCACAACGACTGTTACGACGTCGTATTGGTGTTACAGTTGTACAAGATTCATCAGCGTTTGGGACGATCAAGACGCAAACGCTGGAGTTTTATGTCCTTATTGCAACGGTGGATTCATCGAAGAGATTGAAGACTCTTCTAATTCTCCCGCCGCAGCGATTCCGACAACTCAGGAAGTTAGATCGGTTGAAGATAGTCATAGATCTGTAATTAGACGCCGGAGATCTGGTCGTCGGACGTCGTTTAATCCGGTAATTGTCTTACACGGAGGAGGAGGTAACGGTGAGAGAGTTGAGAACGAAGAAGGTGACGGAGCTACTAGAGAACGACGCGCTTATGAGTTTTATTATGATGATGGATCTGGTTCAGGCCTAAGGCCTCTTCCTGATTCTGTATCTGAGATCTTGATGGGATCTGGATTCGAACGGTTACTTGAACAATTGAGTCAGATCGAAGCGTCCGGTAATGGAATCGGTAGATCTGGGAATCCACCGGCGTCGAAATCAGCGGTTGAATCTTTACCAAGAGTTGAGATCTCAGATTGTCATATGAAAGCGGAAGCGAATTGCGCCGTTTGTACGGAGGTTTTCGAAGCCGGAAACGAAGGTCGTGAGATGCCGTGTAAACACATATTTCACGGCGATTGTATTGTTCCATGGCTTTCGATTCGGAATTCGTGTCCCGTTTGTAGATTTGAATTACCTTCAGATCCAATTCAACGGAGTAATGAAGAAGAACACGCCGTTGGGATGACGATTTGGAGATTACCAGGTGGTGGATTCGCTGTTGGTAGGTTTAACGCGGCGATGAGAGAAGGTGAGAGGATTTTGCCGGTGGTGTTAACGGAAATGGACGGTGGTGGACTTGGAAGTAGTAATGAAGGACCGAGAAGAATCTCTTGGGTTAGAGCACACGAGACTCCGGAGATGAGTAGAAATGGTTCTCGTTCTGGTAATGGAGGTAGATTGAGAAGAGCTGTTCGTGGAATGGCTTCGTTTATGAGAAGAGTGAGACCAAATCGTGGCTCTTCTTCTTCTTCTCATTCTTCGAATCTTATTGATTTGGATAACGATGGTGAAACTAGAGTTATGAATCGATCGACTTCGTTGATCAGAAGATTTTTCTGATGAAAAAAACAGCATCAGGTTAGGTGAAAAAACAAAGTTGAGATTTTTTGGTTTCTTGATTCAACAATGTAAGTATATAACCTCTTGTTACATTAAATTTATGGGAATCAAAATGTTAAATTCATTAGAGTGTTTTGAACCAATTTTTTGAAACTTTATCGGATTCGGAGAAAGTGAAAGATTTTGTTCATTTGTGTTCCTCGGACGTTGAGAAATGAATGCACTGATAAATGAAGAGAGAGAGAGAGGTTGAGAAATTGATTGTTAAAGTTACCAAATTTGAATTCAAATTCATTTTGCTAGTTTGGTTTCCTTTTGGTACAACTCGGTTGATCTTTGTGATCGATCATGATTCATGAGATCACTTTACAAACGTCATTCCAAAGAATTAACAAAAAATAAAGTTCAGAAAGCTAAATTGAGTAACGTGGATACATTAGATTTCTCAAGAAAAAGAATATAAAATTAGGAAAAAATAAGTTCCCGTTTCAACATAACCAATTCAATTGTGTATATACTATATACAGGTTAAAAGTTGAATGGATTATAAATAGTTGGCATTAGTCTATCATTCGTCATTACTTACATCACCAACTTATCATCTGAATTATTCTAAACATTTAATTTGACAAATAATCGAATGGATAAACTCATAGACACGATTCTTAATATCTTGTATGGTATAAAAGACAATAATGTATTGTTTTTTTTTTCTTTTGGGTGAAATGTTCCCCTCTACTGAAATGGGTGGTCCCAAAAAATCGATAATTTGGTTGGAACGAATAAAAGACACGATGTTTGTGTCAGATATTTTCTAACAGCCCATCGTAAATGTGTAACCAAAGAGAGACTTAAAGATGCTTGAATCGAGAGTAATGGAGAAGCTACGAATGGGGCTGAGGGCCACCGACCAGTTGTTCTATTTACTTTTTGAGTAACGTATTTTTTCCTCCATTCAGCAAAAGTAAACTTTATATACATGCGGTCCAATAGTTAATAATTATGAATTTTTAACACATTTATTTCACTTTAGTGGCATACAAACATTAAACAAAACTCTAGTAGGTATACAAGACAGAATAAGTGGTTAGTACTCCAATAAAGAAGCAAAACAAACAAAATCAATGCCATTAATGTAAAACAAAGCATATGGAGTATTTGCTCAAAAAAAAAAAAAAAAGCATATGGAGTAAAAATTAAATAGTGACTATAATAAGTGTGGTGTATAGTACTATGATAATTGTTTTACCTTTATTACTTTTTTACTATTCTGAAATCTGAATGATCGAAAACAAATATTTTTTAAAGATATAATTATATTAGCTGAAAAAATTAAAGTGAAAGATTATGCGACACATCGCACACGCATTTTGAAACAATAAGAAAATTATCGTTTCAAATACTATCTTAATACGTTTCTAATAACGTGTTTTATGAATGATATGTTTGCGTGAACTTGAAAGCTTTATATGACTCATATAGAATACAAATAGATGATTTATCTACCTTGCAAATTGGTGATCCAATATCTAAATATATGACAAGGTAAAACACTATAAATAAATATCCTACACTTAATATCAAAGGAAAACTGAATATAATTCATGTAAAGAAAGGATTACTCTAAGAACTATGAAATCTATTGCATGTTAACCAATGTGGTTTTTTTCCCTCTACGATTGAATCAAATTCATTGTAACTTAAGTGTTCGAAGTTTATTGAAAGACTATATGGTGAATAAACAAGAACATAAAAATACATTTTGTTTCTAGAATAATTGCACTAAATTACTATATACCGGGAGTTAATTAGATTATTGGCTTTTGTATTTACACAAAAGCACAAAAAATAATGCATTTTCTTTTCTTTTTTTTTTAACACCAAAATGACTTTATTATTAGCAAAAC
>OVAQ01002186.1:0-13752 GCA_900406345.1 Erysimum cheiri | reverse complement strand
TTATAATCTATCAAGACTCAGTCTGCTAAAAGACTCTTGAAGANTTGAAGAATCAAAGTATTCAAGAACACGAATTCGCGTTATGGATCAAAGCGCGTTACAAAGATAAACTTAATTACCTGGTGGCCTTTCCGAGACGAGCATGACGTGCAATGATGTTTTCAAGTCCTTCCTCAAAGATAAGATCAAGAGCAGCTCTAAGACCGTAGAGGAGTTGAATGGAAGGTGTGTAAGGCCAATAAGTTCCCAGCTTGTAAAATTTGAGGTAGTCATTCCAATCAAAGAAGACTTTGAGGGATTTTGAAGTTTTGGTAGCTTCCAAGGCTTTAGGACTGGCGCAAACAATGCCAAGACCTGTTGGAAGAGATAAGGCTTTCTGAGAGCCGGTCAAGGCCACATCCACTCCCCACTCATCCATTCGGAAATCAAGTGCACATATGGACGAAACACCGTCCACTAGCAGCAAAGCCGGGTGCTTGTAGTGATCTGTGTGTATACGCGTGTGTAAGTAAGATTAATAACAGAGAAAGCACAAAAGACACGAGATGGTTTGTGAAGAGTTAATGACCAAGGAGTGTGCGGACAGCAGAGATGTCATTGGTGACTCCTGTAGCTGTCTCGTTGTGGACAATGCAAATGGCTTTGATGGAATGACTCTCGTCTTCTGAGAGCTTTGAGGCTAAGACTTGGAGATTAGCACCTTGACCCCAGTCACTCTCAACCACATCAACTTTGAAATTGAGCCTCTTCTGCTGGTCAATCCAGAGCAAGCTAAATTGTCCGATCAGAAACGAGACGATCCTGTCTCCAGGAGATAGCGTGTTGGTCAAGGCACTCTCCCAAGCACCAGTCCCTGTCGTGGGAAACAGGAAAGGTGTCCCAGAGGTTGTCTTGAATATCTTCTTCACGTCCTCCAACAGTGTTTTTGTAAGTGCCGGAATGGCTGGTGACCGGTAATCTTCGTTGTTCCGGTTCATCGCCCGGATTACCGGTTCCGGTATGTTCACTGGTCCAGGTACAAACAGATGGTGTCTCCCTGGTCCATACATATAGTCCATTTTCCCCCTTTTCTTTTTGGTCCTCCTTCTCTACACTGTCAAAAGTTTAGAAAACTCTCTCTAAATACACACAATCTCATCTTTGTACCCAAAAACAAGATAGGACTAAAACATATGGGTATATGCGCACATATGAACCATATGTATTATTGCTACTATCAACTCAAGTAAACAATAATAAGTGGTGAGCACAAAGCGAACTATTCTTTCGCCTTTTACTAAAGAATACTCTGTGCTCTCCACTCTAAACGGCATACACCTATTTTTGGGAGAGTAAAGATAAAAAATAATACAAACATATATACAGAGATATATATACAAAATACGCCGATCATATATATCTCATTTAAGCCAACAATATGTGGGTGCGTTACAAAGAGTTATAAGATGTTTTCATGGGCAAGATCATAAACACAAAAAAGAGTAATCAAGCGGAGATAACGAAGTAGTAACTTTACAAAATCAAAAAGAAGAGANATACGCCGATCATATATATCTCATTTAAGCCAACAATATGTGTGTGCGTTACAAAGAGTTATAAGATGTTTTCATGGGCAAGATCATAAACACAAAGAGAGTAACAAGCGGAGATAACGAAGTAGTAACTTTACAAAATCAAAAGAAGAGNAAGAAGAGAAGAAGTTAACCTCTGAATAAGGCGGAAGCTCCTGAGAGGGCCTTTTGGACTCCTGTGTCTTCTCAAACCTCTTTAATATATCTTCTTATTTATTTGTAATTTTTTTCTTTCATTTAACATGTTTGTACGTATTTTGTTTTGTAATTTAGTTTATCCCAATCAAGTATTGGAATCTTAGACGCGTGGCGGATAAGAGCAACGGGAAAAAAATCTTTGCGTTACGAATGGCTGACAATGCATTTGCATATTTGCCCTCACTCTTTCTATCTTTTTGTATCTTTTCCCCATTAATGTATTTCCTTATGATCAACACAATAATAGTGGGATGGTGAGGTGGAGGAAAGAGTTGACTTTGACAAATTTTGGGGAAGAAAACAAAAGATAGAGAAGAGTTAGGGGGTGAAATTGTAATAGAAAGATAAGAGGTGGAAAAGGGAAGAGGAGAGATAAGGAGATAAAAGGGAGAGAGCCACACAAGTTGTTTTTGCAACAAAGACCACACGACCGAACGCCGAATCCTCGGGCACTTCTTCACTATCTCTCGCTCTCTTGTTTTATGTTTAGGATTATTTTACACTAGATGACACAAATATACTAACTAAAATTGCTTTTGAATGTTGATTTTGTTCCGTTTCGCCACTTGATTTGGATGTTTAAATTCCGTTGCATAACTTTTGGGAATAACTTATAACATAACGTTTTTGGAAGATTTTTCTCGTTTAATAACATTTAGTTTAACCAACCTTGAACAATGTCTTATATGGAATCATTTTCTTTTATTGATTCAGTCGGCCAATAGGCCGGGCCGGCCCTGAGATTTTGGAGGCCCTAGACAAATTTAAGGGATTTAAAAGTAAGCTTTAAAATTCAGTGTTATCTTTAGAAAAATACATAAATTTAGGGGTCTATTTTACAAAATTAGGGGCCTATTTTATACAAAAAAAATTGGACTAGGCGAATGTTTCATTTGGCTATGCTCAGGACCGGCCCTGCCAATAGGCCTAAATTGATAGATATACAAGTCACTATTCAATAATACCTTCAATAAAGNATGGAATCATTTTCTTTTATTGATTCAGTCGGCCAATAGGCCTAAATTGATAGATATACAAGTCACTATTCAATAATACCTTCAATAAACTTTTTCAAATCTTCTATATGATGTCTACCTTCAACAAGATAGTTCAAGGAGTTTTTCTCCTTTTGTTACAAAATTAGAAATACAGACATCAAAGAGAATCTTTCATACAGACTGTTCATAATTTATTTTCAGACAAACTATTCAAGTTTTTCAGGGCCAATTCACTATCCTGGACAATAGCATTCTAGGACAACTTATCTCCCAACGATGATTTTGGGATTTAGTATCGAGCCGACACATAATGGAAGTGTTATTTAGAATTCTCTTTTGTTTCCTTCAGCAAAAGCCAAAGAGAAACAAGTAAATATACAGTGTAAATGCCTTTTTTCATAGAAACTTTCGAAATGTGAAAATACGAAACACAGAAAAACAAGTAGATTAAAATTAACAAAACTGGTAATGTACAATTTGCTCTATTCCGAATGGGTAACATATATATATAGAAGGAAATGGAGTTTAGCNATTTATTTTCAGACAAACTATTCAAGTTTTTCAGGGCCAATTTTTGCCAATTCACTATCCTGGACAATAGCATTCTAGGACAACTTATCTCCCAACGATGATTTTGGGATTTAGTATCGAGCCGACACATAATGGAAGTGTTATTTAGAATTCTCTTTTGTTTCCTTCAGCAAAAGCCAAAGAGAAACAAGTAAATATACAGTGTAAATGCCTTTTTTCATAGAAACTTTCGAAATGTGAAAATACGAAACACAGAAAAACAAGTAGATTAAAATTAACAAAACTGGTAATGTACAATTTGCTCTATTCCGAATGGGTAACATATATATATAGAAGGAAATGGAGTTTAGCAGCTCGACTACATCCACAACAACTATTGATACCTAAGCAAACCACCTCGTAATTGCTATCTCTTTGCTCAATAACAAAGTTATGGCTCTCTCGGGTATATATATATCATTTCGTCAGCGTCAGCGCCAGCGTCAGCATCAGCTGGTCGGGTATGCCAATCTCCAATTTTAGCGACCAAAACCAAACATTCCGGCTGTGTTTCCTGTCTTTTTTATAAAAAAATAATCTCTTCCGGTGTATCTATGTTGTTGAACTTCTGAATCCATGATCAAACCAGAGTTCAACCGGCAAATGCACAGCATATTGTATGGTACCAGAACAGAGTAAACTTATCTTGGGGGAGGTCCAGTTTGACGTGCCCGATGGCTTCTATCCAGTGGTCCTGGGCCGAGTATTCCCAGCGAGTTAGAGTTGGTTATCGGTGGTCGCTCAGGCTGAACATCGCTTTCTGTTCTTCTTCTCCGTTTCCACGCTTCAAACTTTGCTGTGTCAATGCCCTTGTGCTGCTGTGATCCTTGTGAATTCCCTGCTGTTTTGTATTTTTGTTGCCTCTGGAAGTTCCTAGAACCAAAGCCAGCGGATGAGCCATTGAGGTGAGATGGTCCGACTCCTTCCTCTTCCTCTTTCTCCTGCTTCAGTTTGGAGTATATCTGATTGAGTCGATCCCCTGACAAATTTGAGAAAGTTGAAACATAGTTCCACAATCTCATTGTCATTCCTGCATTTTGATTTCGCGTTAATGATACTAACATGAGAATCAAAAAGGTTATATGAGTAATAAAGTCTGTTGAGACTTAGAGCTAGCTTGGTTAATCCAACTATCATGACTTTGGATTCTGAATTTTACCAAAAAAATGTGGCTGCAAAGTAAACAGAGGTTGCATTACTTACTATCTTGCTTGTATAAATCTTCTTCGTGTTCTAAGACAATTGCATCTATTCTTCGCCCAAGGATTTCCAAATATCTCCGGATTTTGAAAAGCACCTATTTGTGTGACACACAAGGAATTTTGAGAAAAGATCAGATAAAGACACAGCGAGTCAAGCACTATTAACGATGGAAGAAAAAAGATGAAACCTTCTCCTTTGGCAGATCTGCACTTGTGGTTTGCAATCTTTGTAGACGTCCAAGAGTTTTGATTTCATCAGCCAAGACATCTTCACACCATTCCATCCATTTCTGCTCCTTGAACTGCTCGTAAACTTCCTCGTCATCAGACATTTCTCCTTCTTCCTTCACCAATGGCTCAGCTTTTTGGGTTTTCCGAGGTCCATCTTTTGTTGATATTAAACTTACATTGGAAGGACCAGATTTTCCTCTTCGGTCTCTGGCAGGTGCTTTAAATTGATTGATAAGATTATCCTTGACCTTTTTGGAATTTTTACGGGATGCTTTGGCATTTGTATTTTTCCCTCCTGCTGCAGCAAGTTCCTGTGAAAAGCAAATCTCATATTGTCAATCTCTTCTTCAAGGAACGTTATTAAGAAATTTAATAAATAAGGAAGAATGTCTCAAAAGAAATCATAGCAAGTAACGCACCATTTCCAGAAGTGCAGTAGCACGCTCCTTTAAGTTTGGAGCACGAGGTAAAAAAGTCTCATGGTGTTGAAGTTCAACAGGAGCAATCTTCTTTGTAAGTCCGAGGCTCTCATCTAATCTTATCTTTTCCCAATTCCCAAAACCATGATAGAGTATTCCCAGAAGCAATCTCGCATCATCGACTAAGAACACCAAATAATAAAAAGAATTAGGATGAAAAACATTAGACAGACACTGATATGATGAAATTAAATAGGGTTGCACATACTCTGATTCCAACCACAACCCTTGGACCAATTTGAAGGTTTAAGGTATGACAACACCCGGAATTGTGAAATTGGATCGTCATATCGACTAATGCGCTTTGATAGGAGCTGCAGTCCTTGCACACGTTTTAATAGTTCGTTTGCTTTTACTGGTACACCAAAGAAATCCAAGACAGGACCCTGCAGAGAATAGAAAAGAGGAAGATTGGAAATATCCGAGTGAACCCATAACAACTAGGGAAAAAAAAATTGAGCTTCCAGTTCATATGTTTTGTTTCAATTTTTACCTTTGGTTCAAAATTTCCTGTTTCAACAGACTCCCGACAACCATCAATTAAAGCATCAAATAGCTCAACTTGTGCTTCCTCTGGGGCTGCTTCAACAACACCACCCACCTCTTCGGCAATACATGTAATTTGATTATGGTTCCCAAACTTCATGACCTGTGAATTATACAATGAGAAATGTAACAAACGTTAGTTCAAAAACACAAACTAAATAAACCAGTCAATTAATCTTGGAACTACCTAAAATTAACTCAGAAACTAATGGAGCCAAGGAAACCCTAAGAGAAACTATGAAATCATTGCAGCTGAACAAATTGAGGAGCCTTAAATTCAAACCTTTTTCAATTATTTAGAAAATATGCAGAAAGAAACATAAGATAAGAATAGTTTCGACGTACAGTTCGATAGAATCGTTGCGCATCTCTCTTAGGAAGATTTCCATAAGACCAGCCTCTGACTTGAGCTGAAGTCCCCTCTAATATTGGAGTGGAAGGAACAAAATATTCAGTTTTTCTGCGCTTTTGACTTCTCTCTGTATGCTCTGGAGGCTCAGATCCTTTCTTTTTTCTTTTGCTAGTCCTGTCAGGATGGCTAGGATCCACATAACTCTTCGTACTCCTAGCAGCCCGTGGTGCAAGAGCTTCCTACACAAAGGTAGCACAAAGTTTAGAAACTGACCAATCTAATCACACTGTGAAAATAAAAATAAATCTATGACACGGGAGGCCATATTCTTATTGAAGATAGAATTTTTACTTCGGCCGTAACCACGGAGTCAGGTTTTATCCAGCGACTCCAAAAGGACCCATCATCTTCAGCATTGCAAAAGTTGGCAACCTAAATGCACAGAAAAGTTAGCAGCATAAAGCATTTCAAAAATCTAAGCAATAAAAAATAGATTCATTTATGCCAAGAAACTGTTTCGACGAGAAAAAGTAATAAATAATAATATTAAGCAGCATTTGAAAGAAGATTGATAAAGAACAAGCAGCTTTCCTATGTCTATTAGGTTCACCTAAAACAAAAGACAAAGTGGGTAAAAAACATCTGAACTTGCCTTAAAAGCACCCAACAGTTCATGTTCTGTTTCACCAGTATCCTTTTCCTCAACTTGCTCTGCCCTCTCTAGGATTTCATCAATATCCATACTCAACAGCCGCTGCTTTTTGCTTTCTTCATCAATTTTATCCTCTTTAAAAAGTTCTTCCGCTCCAAATCTCAATATTGCAGAAAGCTCGTTCTAGAATAGAAGTAATGGTTCATTCTTACGGAATTAAAACCTTGAAATGAAATCAAACAGCCACGATAAACATTCAAAAGATGTCCTTACCTTGTCAAAATTACTTCCCTTTTTAGTTTCTCGCTTCTCCAGCCTACCCTCCGCATTCAGTTTTTGAATAACCAAATGATCAAGAACCTAAAGAATGGTGGACCAAAAAATGTTACAAGCTACTATGACACAGTGATACAAATATAAATTTTTGGGTTTTGAACCTATCTCATCCCTAGGCGATTGACTTCTAAATATGGATCTTACAACTTGAATAGATGACAACACAAATGAAGTGAACAAGTGAAACTAAGCTTATAAAACAACCCAAAAGAAAGAATAATAACAGAGATTGCAATTTTAACTATACTATATAAACCAAAGTATTGGTAACAGCGCTGAAGTGGGAATCATTTCATGAAGGTGAGGATGCAGAACTAAGACATTCATTGGCAGTGCTAAAGAATTAATGCAAACATAATCTAAACATAGATCCTTCAAAAACTAGTGTACCATTTTTCTTTTTGCGCGCTCCAGGATCTCTTCCTCAACACTTTTGCTTGTAACAAATCTATAAATGTTCACGACCTCTTGTTGCCCAATTCTGTGCGCTCGACTCATGGCCTGATAAAATAGTGTAGGGATCCCACTATCAGAAGATAGTAATAAAGAGTAACTAAATCCAAAGGTAGATAATTTTTGTTGAAGGGGAAACCTGCAGGTCATTCTGTGGATTCCAATCAGAGTCAAATATAACGACTGTATCCGCAGTAGCAAGATTGATACCCAGTCCACCAGCTCGGGTCGAAAGAAGAAAGCAAAAGTCATCACTAGCAGGTGCGTTAAAATGATCCATGGCCTGCTGACGCAGTTCAGCCTTAGTACTACCATCCAGTCTCTGGAACTGGAAACCTCTAAGAGACAGGTATTCTGCCAGGATATCTAACATTCTAACCATCTGTAAAGCAAACAGTGCAAAATGATTTATTCATAAAGTTCGAGACATATTTTGTAAGAGTTAAAACTGCAAGAATGCCTGTCAACAAGATGAAAGGATTTTAAGGCTACTAAAATCCAAAGGAGCTACAGCCTACAGCTTTTTGAAAACAAATTTCATCGCTAAAATGGTTATCGAGAAAGCAACTTCTGTGTGACAGCAACATAGGAGTCTAATACGTTCCCAATAGTTTTTCCTAGGAAGTGCCTTTCACACAATAAACAAAGCAGCGCAACCAAAAATAACGCAAAGTAATAGTCATATACAAACGATGGACCTTAGGTTTGATTCTGAACCATCTGATAAGATGAGGAAATAAGCTTAACTGAAAGAAGTTAGCTGATGGGACAGACTTTAGAATAAAGAAACTAGTCTAACAAAGGAGCAGCAGGAGAAAAGTGGAAGTGATAGATATATCACAACATTCATTTCAATCAAGTAAAAAATCACTAGGAAGACGAAATGTGATTGAACTGCACCTGAGAAAAGATAAGAACACGATGCTTAGTCTCACGCAGTCTAACCAGTAGCTTGTCTAGGATAACTAGCTTTCCGCTGCTTAGAATAATTTTATCCAGCTTAGAATTATCATTTATGTCACCCCCATATCCATGGTCTGCACTTTCAAATAAGAAAGGATGATTGCAGCATTTCTTCAACTCCACCACAATGTTTAAAAGTGAAACCTGTTGATTGTAACTAAGAGCTTGTTAGCTTGACATTTACAATACCTACAAACTTAAGAAGTTGGATGCATGTTAAAATAATCCACCTACTTTACAGTGCAGAAGAAAAGGTAAAAACTAATTTATAACCACAAACATGAGAACCTGGGTGCATCATAAAGTCGCCCACCTGATTACCGCGCACCCCTTTATTTAAATCATGGAAATTGCGCTCCAGTATCCACTTGTAGTACCTAAAACAGAAAAACAGAATATAAGTAACAATATTTAAAGCTATCCAGTCAACAGGTATTGGCTGATGTTATGCTTACTGTTTCTGAAGAGGGGACATCTCAACTCTTAGTATACGCTCGATTTTTGGAGGCAACGACTTCTCAACATCTTTAATCACTCGTCGTAGAATATGGGGTCTCAATTCTAAATGGAGATTGGCGAGCTAAATTCCATAGAAATATAAGATAGTGGGCGACTGAATAATAATTAACCTATTTCATTAATACAGCATAAAATTATGCAATGGACAAAGCTTACCTCAGATTCATTAAATGAGCTAAGGTTCTTGTAGTTTTCAACGAACTCATCCTTGTTCTTAAACTTTCCAGGATCAAGAAAGTGGAGCAGAGCCCTACAAAAATAGAAATAAGTCGTTTATCATAAGAAAAGAATACAAAGGTATAAAAGTAGCATATGCTACAAGAACGCAACCCAGGTAAAATGTGTTAGATCCAGAGAAAGGCTAAAAAAGGGAAGAAAGCATACCAAAGTTCTTCGACACTATTCTGTAGTGGAGTACCAGTAATAAGCAATTTGTTCTTCGTGCTAAATTCCTGAAACAGATAAGATACGCCATCCATTCTGAACAACCAAAAAAATAACCATGAAAATAGATTAAAGTTCTTAAAAAAGTCACGTACCAAAAGGGCCGTGTATAGCTGTGCCTCGCTATTTTTCAGTCGATGTGCTTCATCCACCATTAAGTAAATCCACTTAATCTTGGAGAGAACAGCTTTATCCTTCAGAACTACCTCATAAGTAGTCAACAGTGCATTGAATTTTATGGGCCGGCCGACTTTCTTTTCATTGTAAAATTCGTATTGCTGACATACCTGAAGGCAGAAATTTACACAAATCAAAATTCTACTACGGCAGGAGAAGAGAGAAGTTTAAAATGTTGTACAAATATATCTATATATATTACTATCATACAAAAAAAAAAATCAAAGATCTTCAAATCAAAAACTAAAGCCACAGCCCCTATCCAATCTAGATGGTAAAAACTGTTGAGTAGGCCAGTAAATGAAAGATTTAGATAGACAATGGAGACACAAGAGGGACTCTTAACACCCTGAAGATTGTTAGAAGCTATAACATCGATATCATTTGTTTTGTTTCTCACCTCTCGACTAGCCCGGGTGCCTACATATACTATTATATTCATGCCGGGAAGCCACTTTCTGAATTCTTTAGCCCAATTAGCTAATGTTGACAAAGGCACAACCACAAGAAATGGACCAGGAATTTGTTGGGTATTCTGCGAGAAAAATAAAAGAAAAAAAGAAGAGAGAAACATTAACTCATGAAAAGTGGTAATGCTGAGAAAAATAGAACAAAATTTTCAACTCATGAGCAAACTTGAAACTTGAAAAGAAAAGAATTCTCACCTGCAAAAACCCAAGCATTGAAACTGACTGAACAGTTTTACCAAGACCCATTTCATCAGCCAAAATGACATTAGTGTCATTAAGCCAGCTGGAAAATGGAAGGAAACGAACCATTAGACCGAACGGACAAGTAACGCATCATCAGCAACTACAAAGTGGGATAAGAAACACACCTGTTGACAAGAAAATTTAAACCCTCCAGCTGATAGTCCCGTAGCGTACCTCCACTTAGCCACTCAGGCTGTTCGTCAAGCTTCCGCAAGATTGCTACACAGAACAGTAACCACAACTAAGCATTAAAAAAAGATTTTTTCTCCTACCCTATTATCTCATATATAAGTGGGAGTAAGCATAACTTTGCAACCATGGACAAAATATAAAACCACCACCATCAACATAAACATAGCAAAGCGACACAGCATATAAATCTAACCGATGCCTCTTAAATATATTTCGTTACTTTTTCTATTTCATTGTATCACTAACATAAAAGAAATTAGCAAAAACCATCAAGTGAACAACTGAAGAAAGTATTCTTATGTGAATGAATAAAAGAAAAGGATGCTAGTCAACTGACAATCAAACGTTACATGAGCATCTCTTTCGGATTCTAGATGCGACGAATGAAGAGCCCAAACTAGAAAGAACCAGTTCACAAGGTAACGACAGTTTCTCTAATGTAGAGTACTTTTCTTATATACTTTCCATATAATGGGGAAGAAAAAAGAAAACAAAATTACAAAACAAATGATTCACGTAACAGACCTTTTCCTTTTGTACGTTGCTGTTCCACCATTTTCCCTTGCACTGCAATTGAAACTTCACGAGCCTGAATCATAGATATAAATTACCTCAAGCATTAGAGAATCTAAGATTTTTATGGATCTGATTCTGCAAAATAGTCCCATGTAGACACTAGATTAAATAAAATAGATAATGGATTGACAAGTGTAATAGCGCATTTCAATAAACTCAACATTAAGACTTTTTAGACTGACAAAAGAAAGATACTTAATAATATTATAAAAGCATGATCATTTTTCGTTGTATAATATTCTTGTGCTATAAAAAAGATGTAAACTGCATCTGTCACCTCATTATTCTTATTACCACTAAACAGAGTAAAAAAGAAAGAGTTACAAAATAAAAGAAAAATGGTAAAGTTAAAGCAGAACTCTACCTTGTACTCATCAATAGCAACTTGTGCAAATGCTATATCGACATCCTTCTCCCTAAAACAAGACATGAAGAAAATGATACTTGAGGGGATAGATGGATACCGAATTACAAATTCTAGATCATTCATAGCATGTTTCTCAATTTATGAAATAACACTCAGGTCAGTATAAAAACGAAGGAAACAAGATCCATCCAGAGTGTGAGAGAAAGAGACTGAACCAACAATGAAAAAGGGAGAAGCCCCAGTCATCAAACTCTTCACAGCGTCCACATTAGAAAAATAATGGGAAGAAATAATTCAACAAGTACTGATTATCTATTGGAGTGGCCGAGAATACCCACAAGTAACCAAATGATCAGATTTCTACTTCCTCTCATTAAACATCAATAGACAAAAAGATTAAAAAAAAAAAAAAAAAAAGTTATTCCGTACGATGAAGGAAAGAAAATATACCAAGTTGCTTCAGCATAAGAAAGCCCTTGCCACTTTACTAAATACTCTGGCACCACATCACCTAAACCATCTTTGCTTATTCGATCTGCAATTATTCTTTCTACCTAAATTACACAAACTAAATTAGCCCAAAGGAAGAATACTCCATTATAAATTGCAAAAACAATAGATGAAAAAAGAAGAGTATGAGACGCAAAATGAGATTGCAAGTCTAATGGATAGAAAACACTGACCTGACTATTCTGCTTAATGATGTCCAGATCCATTTCTTTGCTTACATCATTGACCTCGATCTAAAAAGAAAAAAAATATCAAGTGAAAGAATTTCAGAATTATATACCATAACAACATTTCTATCAGATGTATCAGACACATTCTTATACATACAATCGCAGCACATGTTTAATATGATAGTGCCTGAATAAAACAAAAGGTTACCATCTTACATGGTGAACATGGTTTAAAAAGCTAAATAAGAAATATAACCATGATGTGGACTATCAGTGTTCCATTTTAGGGGATTCTTCCTGGTACATATACGGATAATAAAAACGAGAAGATCTTGCAGACATTCAAACATTACCTCCTCCCGTGAGAGTGCTGTCCTGTATCTAATCTCCTCTGTCACTTTCTTCGTGTAGTTAAGAACCTTCTTGAACCCACTAAGCTGTAAGTACACACAGTATAGGCAACGAAACACAAATTTAGAAAAGAAAATAGCATGATCACAAATCTCTGCAATAGATTGATCAAAAATAAAACAAAAACAGGAGTCCTCAGAACGTACATTTTGGAGATCGCTCAAAGATTTCCACTGACAATGCAAGTGTGATTGGCCTTTCCATTTTATTAGGAATTCCATTTCATTCCAATCTGGCTCTGTATCAAACAGTTGGCTCACTAGAACAGGAACTGTTGATTTGTTATTCGTGTGAGCATCTTCACCCATACCCTTCGGCTGATGCCAGAGCACTTTTTCAATAGCATCAGCATCCTCCTCTTCAATGTCATCCTAACGAGGATATATCAGATAAAAGGAAAAACAGAGAATAAGAGTCCATTTAATAGCTGAGCAAGGCGTCCAAAAATCATTGCTTTCACTTTAGGTCAAGTAGTTGGAATTAATGGGTGCTCTCGGTCAAATAGTTGGAGTTAATCAAAGCAAAGAGCACAAGTGTTCCAGATTCAGCTCACCAAGCGGGTCATATGTTAAATCTACCTTGTTTTCAGCAGAAGGATAATACCTTGGAAGTGCAGATTATAACTACAACAACGAATTATTTAGACCACATTGGCAAAGGCCCATTAAACTACTGCTAGCTTCTATCAAATGTACCAGATTCCCACAGGCAAACATAAGCAAGTTGGGGTGGGAAAATGTATAACCTTAAAATGCACCAAGATATCATACCTTTTGGTGTTTTTTTGGATTTTTCACATCATCTATATCTTCACTGTCTTCACTCTCCACATAAGAGACTTTACGAACTGATCTGGTCGAGCTGCGAACTTCACTACTCTGTCCTATGTTATTGGTTGACCTTCCATTATTTTGTCGGAGAGTTGTGCCTCTTCTGGCCAGGCTTCTAAAACCCTCATCATTGTCATTGTCTGAGTCCTCCTCTGAGCAGTCTTCTTGATAAGATGTTTTCCTCTTTTGTCGAGTAGAACCATGGTATGTTTTCCGTTCGAGTCCAGAGCTTGATTTTTGGAAACCTTTACCTTGTTGCCTAACCTTGGGCTTTTTTGTACCATAGTCATCC
>OVAQ01002185.1:1020-13762 GCA_900406345.1 Erysimum cheiri | reverse complement strand
AAGTAAAACAAAAGCCTAAGCTTTTAAAAAGTGAGAAACTCCCTCTTTATTTTTTTCCAAAAAATTCTATATGTTTACAATGAAGAGAGGNTATAGGCTCAATTTACAAATCAATAACATAAATACAAAATAAATCAAATTAATTACATAAATCAATCAAGAATAAATTTGAGAGATTTTATCAATCATCATTGATGGAGATTGGTTCTTTGTATCTAGACACTTTTTTGATATAGCCATGAATTGATTGTCTTCTAGAAACTTCTTTATAATTTGATGAACCAATTCTTGATGAGTCATGGATATTTCTAGGACTACATCATCTATAGAAATTTATGGATATCCACACATAGATCTATGACAGAAAATTGTAGATCTGAAAAAAAATTAGCAAGCATACATGATGTAATCTAAATCAGATTCGTGAAGAACTAAACGGAAGTATAGAAAGATTTTTTTAACAAAAACTCAATTATACATGATGCATGCATCAAGTAGATCCCCGAAAATCGAGAAAAAATTAGAAAAAAATATGGATGAATCCTACTGCTATGCGCTCTGAACTGATGGGAAGAAAAACAAAAAATAAACTAACCCAGATTCGGTGCAAAGGAACTAAATGGCTGGATTAGCTAATGAACCAGAAGAGAAAACGATAATTATCCGATGCGGCGGAGGTTAAAACCAAGAACGACGGTGTTGAAGGAGACAATAGAGAGAGATAATTGTGAATTGAAAATCTAAAATGGAAATAGTATTCCCACGCTACATTAAATGGGTGAAGAGAAGATATTTTATGTCGAGTCATTTGGGTCAATCGAACGTGTGGGGCTAAATTGGACAGTTTAGTGGGCTAAATATTTATGTGGTTACAGACCAAATCAAATTTAAATACCTCTTGAATCTTTGTCATTTACTTAATTATCTCTATCTTATAATCATAGAAGAGCTAAATAAAGGTGAGAATAAGAAAATAAGTTTTCAACATTACCTCCAAGATAGATACAACAAACAAAGTACAAGACTACAAGGTGTCAAAGAAAGTACAACAAGCTTTCAACATTGAAAAATGAAAACAATGAGAGCACGAAAATAATAGATGTGGAAAGATCAATGTTATTGCACCTTTCATATACAAGAATATTTTGAAATTAAATTAAAAAACATGGAAATATATACTACAATTTACCCTTATTTACCAACTATAGTGAAGTGTTGTGATCGATTTTTCTTTTTTATCTCTCTCCCTCAAACTTCGGTTCCTCCATTGGCTGATGAGCTACATCATAAGTTGCATGAAGACCAACGAATAGGTAGTACAAAAGCATCACCATAGTACAGATGATAAATCTCAAGAATGCTACATAACCTAGTGATCCGATCAGGAAAAGATTCATGGCGATTGAAAACGATGGCAACCACGGAACTAGCGGGACTCCCCAAACCTTAGGAACGCGGTATTTCGGAAGCAATGCCAATCCTAAAGTGCCTATAAACCAAATAACTCCAGTCACAGCATAAGCGATCCAGCCTCTAACGCCTGCGTTCCACAATGCTGATACTCCAATGGAAGAAGCAATGATCAGAAACAGAAAAACTAGAAACTTTACCAAACCAGTTTCAGGAGTTACATCTTTCACGTAGTAACGTCTCACGAGCAATGCTACTGCCACGAGCATGAATATGAAGAGGGTAGCAAAGGAGAAAACACTCGATAGAACATCTAAGCTGGTGAAAAAGGAGATTATTGCACTGAGTATGGTTACAAGGAGAGTAGCATTAATGGGGGTTCCTGTTTTCGGATGAACCAACGCAAACCACGGAGGAATCATATGAGACCGGGCAATCTGAGTGGTATACCGAGCTTGACCAAGAGATCCAACAAGCAGGCTTGTGGTCATGCCCTTTAAAGCGCATATACCCACCAAATACTTAGCCCATTTCATCCCAATCTGAGTAAAAGCAACAGAATAAGCTGCATTCACATCGATTTCAGTGTATTTCACCATCATAGTCAACGCCAAAGCCATCAAACAATAAACCACAGTGATCATAGACATCAAACCAACCAACCCAATAGGTATATCTCTCGATGGTTTCTCGGTTTCTTCAGCCATGTTTGCCACCATATCAAACCCAGTGTATGACCAATACACAACTGCAGCTGACTGAACAACACCTTTGGCTCCATAAGGGAAAAAAGGAACCAAATTGGAGCTTTTTGAATGAGTAAACCCAACAACGACGATAAACACAATAATACAAACTGTGACAATGGAAGTAATAAGATTCAACCAAGAAGTCCTCTTTGTTCCACTCATGGCAATACCATTAGCTATTAAAAGCACTGCCACAGCAACCGGATCCAAAAGATCAAACCCTTTAGCAAAGGAATCGACTTTAATCCGAAAATAATCAGAATCATTCTTGACCAAACTAGCAAAATACGAAGACCATGACCTCCCTAATCCAGCAGCACCAACAATAGCCTCTAGCAGAATATTCCCAGCAGCAATAAACGCAATAAAATCCCCCAATTCAACCCTAAGATAAGAGAAAGAACCTCCAGCGACAGGAATTTCAACTCCAAATTCAGCATAACAGAGAACTGAGAGCAAAGCTGAGGCACCGGAGAGAGCGTAGGAGAGAACAACGGCAGGACCCGCTCCAATTCGAGCCTCCTGACCCGTGATCACGAACACACCAGACCCGACAACAGAGCCAAAGCTAAGCCAGAGGAGATCCCACCACGTGAGACAACGACGCATAGGGTTCTCGCTTTCGCGTCGGCCAGCATCGAGCTCGTTCGCGTCGGAAGAACGCGAGAGAAGACGATCGGCGAGGCGAGGACAAGTGGCGGAGAGAGCTGATTTGTAGGAAGAGAAGCTCTGGAATGAAAATTCCGGGAAAAAATCTTGCTTTCTCCATCTCCAGTAGCTCCTCCGTTGACTTAGGTCGTCGGATCTCGACTCTTGCAGGTGAGCTTCCATTGATCGAAAGAAAAGCAGGATCGTCTCTCAAAGTCCTGAAGAGTGAAGATTTAACAATTTTAAAACATAAGTGTCTTTAATATAATTATAAAATAGTTTGGGATTGAATTGTAAATAGTCATGTAATTGTAGTTAAAATATTCGTGCAGCATTCACTGAAACTGAAAGGGTGACTGTACAACCCTGAAACGTGGGACCCACCCTAAGGTTTTTATTGAAAGTCGCCTTATAGAAATAATCCAACGGTCTGGATTCGGAGATGTGAGACACTCATTTCACCTTTTGAGATGAATGGTACGAAATCCGGGACCCACTTTGTCTGACATGTTTTGATCAAATAGCTAAACGCCACGTGACCGATGTCTATTACGAGATCATGCCACGTTCGTGGATCAGCTTGACTCATTTATCTATCAACTTGCTAGTTGCTAGTACTCAAAAAAAGTTGGCTAATATCTAAGAAATTAGTATTATTGGCTTTTGATTTGAAAATAACAGATTTGTTATTACCTTTCTGATATGTATAATTAATTGCTAACGATTATTTTTCCTGGTATTCTACGTGACGTTTAAAAAATATAGAGGATGACAAAGTAAAAGATTAGTAATTATTAGTAGCAGATTCATTATTATTATTACCAGCGGATAAACTTTTTAGATTTTGTCAACAGTCATTTTCATACTTTTTAAAAACTTACATGTTCCTGTCAAAAGGTAAACATTCTAGCAAACCTAATGTGACATGTATTTTAGGACTAATGAAAGACTATTTTTTTTTTGGTGGAAATGGAAGACTATTTTATCGAGTAATAAAATTCCTTTCTGTAAATTTGGTTTTTAATAGAAGAAAGAAATAACACATGCAAATTTGCTCACATTATTTTCGGAATTATTAATTGTCTACCAATATTTTGGTTATTAACCAAATTAGCCCTATATTAAATTATACTACTGTACTTTATATTATGGTTAATTAGTTTTTTATTTTATTTTTAACAGCATCCTGAAGGACGGAGAGAGACAGAGTATGCGAAGAGTGTGAAAACGAAGAGCATAAACAACACGGGACGAAGAGAGAGAAAGTGTGTGTGTGAGAGAGAGAGAGAGGGACAAAGAGATTGTTTGTGTCTTCTTACCCATTCGAGGAATCAAAGCATCTTTTTTCGAGCTCAAGAAGACGAGAGGCAAAAAGATAAGGGTGAAATTAGGGTTTTTTTCCTTTCTTTCTTTTGCATTCTTCTCGCTAAATAAGGTATGCTCCCCCAAATTCTTACTAATAATAAAGCTTGACTCTTTCCTTTTTTTTTCTTCGGACTTGTGTCCCAGTTTTAATCCCTGTCAAATTTCTTCTTCAACTAGTCTTTTTTATTAAGGAATACTGGAATCTTAGATTCGAGAGCAATGGAGGCTTTCACGAACCTGTGATTTTATATGGTCAGAGAAGTTTTTTTTGAGCTGCTTCCTAGAATAATGTGCTAGGGTCCGTACGGATTTGGAGTTTATTTATTTAGTTGGATCGCGAGTGTTTCGCGCTAGTTTTCCGGAAAAGGATTTGTTTTTTGTCTGAAATTTGGGATTTTTTCGACTCATCTCTGACTACTTTGCTTTGAATCGGGGATTTTGCAGACCTGGGTTCTTCAGTGAGATGCTTTATCCTATTTTGGGGGTTTCTTGGATTTGAGAGCTTAGAGATAATTTTCTTGTCACTTTTGTGAATGATGTATGAACAGAGACTAGATTCAATTGGGCTTTTCTTGAAAATACAGCTTCAGTTCTATTGAATCTGTACATCGTCACCTGAGAATAGAAACTGAACTCATTCTATTGTTGTTTTTAATTGCAGTGCTATCCATCTCCCGAGTAATTCAGTAGCTTCACAACCTGGATATAGACCTTGTTGCATATCGGGAGTGTGATTTTAAGATTTATGGTTATCTGAATTCATGTAGTCTGAAGGGACTCTCACAAGCATTGATCGGGTCATGAATGCGTGTCTGGGGACATGCTCGAACCAAGGGGAGCGGACATACCATTATTGTTCCTGGTTTTGGTTGTACTTCCTGTGGTAGCTTACATATTATTAGGAAAATGGAGTGACATTTCTGAAAAAAGAGGGAGGGCTAACTTACTGGCTCAGATGGCAGCTGAAGAAGCTTTAAGAGCTGAGACCGTGGGTAATGCAAATAGGGATGTAAGATTTGAGACTCTGGCTACTGAGAGTAGGGCTCCACGAACTAAGACCAAGACTGTTTCTGCTGCGAGTGGTACTGCAAGAGCCGAGTTTGTGCCTGGTGTGAGTGGGACTGTAGCAGAGCAGAGATCTGATTCCGTGGCTGCTACATATGGGGTACCAGCTGTGGCCCCTGTCAATAATAATGAGTTACATGTATGTGCAAGATGTTTTGGTCCTGCTAAGACACGTTGCTCGAGATGCAAATCTGTTAGATACTGGTAGGTTTCCACATCATTTTAGATACATTTCTTGTTTTTTCTTTCTATCTATCTGAGCTTTTTAGATGATATTCTTGTGCGGATAAAAAAGGTGCAGACATTTTAACCCAGAAATATCTTGATTTTCTACGCTTGTAGCTCTGGGAAGTGCCAAATAATTCACTGGAGGATAGCTCATAAAGATGAATGTGTCCCAGTGGAGACTTGCTCTTCTTCATCTGGGAGGGTTTCCTTTGAGAAAGATTCTGTGTTGTATGACCACGGCATGGATTCTACAATGTATAGTAACAATACTACACAGGCCGCAAAGGGAAAGAGTTCAAAAAGCTCTGTGGATTTTGCAAGCTTGGGTATTTCTCAGATTGATATTACGCCACAAGTCAACACTCAAGGGAGAAAAAGCGTAGGAAAACAATATTCTTCCAAGTCCAACCGAGAATCATCTAGAAGAGACAGTGCTACTGTGTTTGATTCTTATGAAGAAGTTTCCCGTGGTGAAGCTGCTTATGCTGGTGGCGATAACAAGAAGGGTCACACTAAACATATGGTAAGCAGTTCTTGAACTATTTATCTCCCTGTATTATATAACAGAAGCCAAAACTGTTATGCTTTCTTGAAAAGTCAACACCGTGCTTGAATTTAGACCTGGTGATTTTGTTTGCAGTCGAGAGGCAACAGCTATGCTGCGGAAACAAATCCTAGAAGGCATTCTGTTGACAGCTCTTGTGTGCAAATTAATGGACAACCTTTTGTAAATGGTATGCAGGAGAGTCACAAACACGAAAACAATTTGGGAGCAAGAAGCTCTCTTGGTTGTCCAAACACACAATTTCCTGCAAACGGTGAGGCCTAATTCCACAAGCTAGTAAAAGTTACTTTAGTTGAGGCTTATTCAGTTTGAGATTTTCATCTTTTAATGTGCATTGAATTAAATAGGGACCAGAACTGCGACACTGCCCAAAACAGGTGTTAACAAATCTGGAGAACAATCATGCTCAGAGACAAGTAAGAAGGGACAAGTCGTTGCAGTATCAAGTGAGTGTCTCTGAGATTTTGTTTCTACCTAAGAATTCTTTTGTAGAGTGTCTCATTCTTGTATCTATAATTCAGAGACTGTTAGGTCTAAGGATACTGGCATCGCTGTAGAAAGCAATGGCATCTCCTCAACCATGGGAATAATGAAGATGATGGGTTTAAGAAATTCTACAAAGCATGATGATCGATATAAAAACCTGAAAGTTAGTTCCCCGGTGATATCATTGTCTCTTAAGTTTTGTATCTATAGTTTCCTAATTTTCTGAGTCAATTACTCTTATGTTTCAGATGCTTTTTCCATACGAGGAATTTCTTAAATTCTTTCAGTGTGAAGTGTTTGACTTATCACCTAGGGGCCTTGTAAATTGTGGAAACAGGTATTGTCTCGATTACTTCGATTTATTCAAATTAACTGTAAAATTGAGAATTGCTGTTATAATAGGAAGAATGATTTTGTATAACTGTCCTTACCGGTGTATATGCTTCTTAAATTACTATGATCTTTCTTCTCCAGTTGCTATGCAAACGCTGTCTTGCAGTCCTTAACATGTACAAAACCACTTGTCGCTTATTTGCTTCGACGGTCACATTCAAGATCATGTAATGCCTTTTCCCAATTACTCTTGCAGCATAAGTTGTTGCAGATTTAGCTTTATTACTTCTGACAAAGATAATGTTATTCTTTTGCAATAGGTTCTGGGAAAGATTGGTGCCTTATGTGTGAACTTGAGCAACATGTTATGATGCTGAGAGAATCTGGAGGTCCACTTTCTGCTAGCAGAATTCTCTCACACATGCGAAGTATAAATTGTCAGATTGGCGATGGGAGTCAAGAAGATGCTCATGAGTTCTTAAGGTTTTTCTTTGTAGTCCTTTCAGATCTAAATCTGCGGATCCTTTCTTCTGAATGTGATTATATTACACTGTTTATGTCGATTTCTCATGAAATTATTACATTCTTTTGACCTGGATTGTAGGCTTTTGGTTGCCTCTATGCAATCCATATGCTTGGAGGGGCTTGGAGGTGAGACTAAAGTGGATCCAAGACTGCAAGAAACAACCTTAGTTCAACATATGTTTGGTGGACGTCTCCGCTCAAAGGTGTTTAAATCTCTCCCGGCTCATGATCTATGTCTACTTTGACTTTACACATTCTCATTGTTTCTGGTTCTCTCTCTAAAAACCCAGGTGAAATGCTTGAGGTGTGATCATGAATCAGAAAGATACGAGAATATAATGGATCTCACATTAGAGATATATGGTTGGGTAGAATCTCTTCAAGATGCCCTGACTCAGTTTACTAGACCGGAAGATCTCGATGGAGAAAATATGTACCGATGCAGCAGGTTAGATCCAAAAACCAAATTGCCTGTTCTTCTTTTGTGGTATTGAAACTAAATAGTCATTTGTGTAAATGCTTTTAAAAAAGGTGCGCTGGATATGTTAGAGCGAGGAAAGAATTGAGCATTCATGAAGCACCAAACATTCTCACAATTGTTCTTAAGAGATTCCAGGTATCAATTACTTAAAGATGACTACAAATTTTACTCTTCGGTTACTCTTGTTTTTTAAAATTTTTTTGTAAAAAAACTTGTGCATGCAGGAAGGAAGATATGGGAAAATAAACAAATGTATAACTTTTCCTGAAATGCTGGACATGATTCCTTTCATGACAAGAACTGGAGATGTTCCTCCACTTTATATGCTTTACGCAGTTATAGTTCACTTGGATACTCTCAACGCATCTTTCTCGGGTCATTACATTTCCTATGTCAAAGATTTGAGAGGCAATTGGTTCAGAATCGATGATTCCGAGGTAAAAACTAATTTGCATCCTATTCATCCTTAATGCAGCAAGCCAAATGGTTTATGAACTTGAACAATTTTCTTTTAAAACTCTGCAGATTCATCGAGTACCAATGACTCAAGTTATGTCAGAAGGAGCTTATATGTTGTTCTACATGAGGTAAGAAAACACCAGTTTGCGAATTCAAACGGTTTTTTCTCTAGTTCAGGATCATGGATTATGAAATATAAATGGTTTGCAGATCGTGTCCACGTCCTCAAAGAGGAGAACACAACGGAAAAACTCAAGTCCGGCATCCGCAACCAAGAAACGAGATGAAGGAACAGAGGAAACCGGTTAACCGCTTCAAATCAAGAGCGGACCACAACAACGTGGAGTCATCATCAAGCGAATGGTCTCTGTTCACGAGCTCAGATGAAGCTTCATTTACCACAGAATCAACAAGAGACTCTTTCAGCACCATAGACTACACAGATGTTTGCCACGTCGTAGACTCTTCTTCTCCTTTCTCCATCTTCAACAACTTATATCACAACGTGGAGCCATCGCCACACAACACCGTCGCTTGCAGAATGTTCTCAGGTACCAAACCCGAGACTCGGTATTTTGTCGAGGAAGAAACAAACCACAACAACACGGTCGTGATGGACTCAGCACCATCACCATATCCAAATCCATCACCATCAACATATCCGTCCCACGATTATAATCAGCAGAGTATGTATGTAAATTATGAGACTAACCCCGAATTTAACAATGACCAGGATCAGGATCGAACTTACAGTTACTGGTAGTAGAAGAGACTAGAGAGGATTCTGTTTATGAACCTCCCTGATTCTTAAATATGTTTAGATTTCTAGGGAAACTTAACTCGAGTGCCCTGAAATTTTTTTTGTCTTTAATCGTCTCTGTGTTTGGTTCAGGGCCAATGTTACAATCTCATTTTATCAAATTCCCCTGTTTCTGCAAAATTAGATCGGAAAAAAAGGCTTAAACTTTAGAGATCAACAGCTGATTTTATTTTATTATTATATAGAAAGGGTTCACTAAACACAGCTTAAACGTCGATTTCAAACGGTAACCAAATCTCATTGACCCGACCGGTGAACTCGAAAGGTGAGTTATACTGAGCCACCGTGTAAGCTGAATCGGACCCGACACCACCGTCTTCTTTGCTTTTCTTTATCGCATTAGCCCAAGCTGTGCCTTTGAGGCTCTTATCTAGAGCCGCTGCTTCTTGTCCGATGGTCGAATCGGAGACGAATCCACCGAATTGTCTCACGGCCACGTACCTAGGGCTCCATTTCTGGATGTGGAGATTCTCCGCGGGAGGTGGATCGGGCTGGTTCTTTTTAGGAACGTAGAAAGATACAGTGAAGGAAGATTCACAGATGGGACCGTCGCTTGGTGAGACTTGAGCGATTACAGGAGCAGTCATTTCTATCTTCTGATGATACTCATTCTTCCCCTGAATGTATGCAAACAATCTGAACACCAAACAAAATTTTAAAAATTCAATCTTTATCTGAACACTAAAGAACATTTCAAAATTCAATCTTTATCCGAACAAAACCCCTATAATTTCTAAATTTGCACTTACTGGAAGAAAGCGGTTCGTGTAGCATCGACGAGAGAGATATCTTGAATCGGTTCAGTGGAAACCCAGACGGAGGTGTTGTACCGGCGAATTTCGTACCCATTTCCGGAGTGAACCAGCTCGTAGCTCGGGCATTCGATTCGGTTACACGACGGTGGGAACTTCCCAATTTGGCTAAGTCCGGATTCGGCTCCTGGACCAAGTAGGTCTGAACCACCGGATAGGAGGCTGAGGAGGAAAGAGAGCTTAAAGAAACTTAAACCGGCTGCCATGGCTGCTTTTTTAAGGGTATAGAGCAACTACTTGTTTCTTCGTTGTACGGCCTTATAACGAACAGTAATAATATTAGATTATTGTTACGTCTGATTCTGAATGTGTGGTTCATCTTCGGATAGGTTTTGTGTGTGTGTTAAAAAGTTTCGAGCTTTTCTCATTCACTTCTTTTTTGCTGTACATGTGTAATGTCTATGAACCAATAAAAGAAAGTATCAGGAAAGGTACGTTCCTAAAAAAAGTACTATACGAGCATTTAAAATAACGAATGCTCTACGCTACGGAGTACGGACACAGCCATACATCTGTAAGAAACAAAAGTGAAGGGAGATGTCCCAAACTTAAGGGGACCCAAAACGGTCCGGCCCGGAAATAGATTTTTTACCCTTATTTACGCAATTACCCCAGTCAAGGAATTTTCGAAACTGCCCCACGTGGTTTCCTCCGCTCTGTTAGAATCTGTTCAAAACTGCCCATCAACTGTTCGACGAAATGGCTGAAAGAAAAGCTGGCTTCTTTGACGAGACGAGTATTGACATCGCTGTTATATATATATATATGCTTTATGAGTTTGAGCAACATTATCACTTTTATCAATTGACATCTTTTCATTTTTTCAGTTTTCTCAAACAAATCATCATGATTTTCAAAGCATCATAGGTTACTACTTGGTCAAATTTTGATTCAAGTGACTATTTTATTGCTTGAGACCATTTCAAAGCTTTTAAATTTGTGTTTTTTTTTTAACTCCTAATTGGGATTATGATGAGAAACTGTAATGGCTGAATATGAGACTAAGTACTGCCCAGCTCTTAGCTGCTGGTGGTTCTCTGTTTGAACATGATGTCTGCCTTACTCATCTGAATCTCTTTTTCTGCAATTTTATATTTTTCTACAACTCATTGACATATTATTTTTGGTTTCATCTTGCCATGTTTTTAAAAAGATTTGACTTGTGTGATCAAATGTCAATTGTGTTTTTGATGCAGATATGTCTTTAAAACTATATTTTTGGGTTTCTCGCTGTGCTAAGTTTTGACATCCAAAAAAAGGAAGTTCAACACAGAAAGAGTTGACAACGATTTTAAAATAACAGGTAAATTGTTAGTTTTTCGTATTCTATATTTGGTTGTTCATGGCTACTGAATTCATAGCTGTCTTTACAAAATGTTCTTTACAATAGATTGTAAAATCCTGAGTCTTTTTAAATGTGGAGTTGCAATAGCAAAATGCTATTATGAAAAAGCTGTGTGGTTATATTGTGATCAATAATCTATGAATCATCAGATAAGTGGAAGAACAAGTCTGGTTTACTAATTCAGATTGCCGCAAACTTCTTTTTCAATTAAGTTTTATTCGTAGTAATGCCTTGTTGATGTTTACATCAAACTTAGAAATCTTCAAACCCTTATCAAAACTTTGTCAATAGGTAATCTTGAATGCTAACATCTGATAATCTTTATAAACAAATGGTTTTTTTTGTCATGTTTAGGTTCCAAATCTCAGATTCAATCGCTGAAATAGACAGATGGTGATGATCGTTCCCGATGCTATTGTGAATCTCTGATGGAAAATATGCAGGTGAAACCAAATACTCTGAAAACACACTCCTACCTAATTTTTAAATGTTTAGTTCTTTATAAATATGATATGGGTACTAACGTATAACAATAAACATATATGTTTCTCTATGAAACTAAACAGATTTGGTGGAAAAGGAAAGAAAGAGACAAATGCTTTTGTCATGCTTACCACCTTTATCCGTTGAAAAACCTTTTCTCCACCGCTGATTCAGAATTAAAAAAGAATTGTTTTCTTTATAACCTTTTTGTTGTCTTCTTATAAAGAGATGTAAACACACAAAACATTTCAGATTTACGCTTTCTTCTTATATCTGTCTAGGGGACCAGAGAATCAAATCGAGTTCCAGCTTTTCTTGAAAAGTGAATAACTTTGATTTCTCCATTTGAATGGTTCTGGTTTTTGTTAGCCAACCATCATGCTCAGTTGCCAAGAAGAATGGATGCTTACAATTGTATCGTCGTGATCCTCTGCATCGCCTTGTTTGCCATCAATTTAGTGTTTTGTTGTTTCACTTGCTTCTCCATTCTTCACAGTTTCATGACGGAGGGAAACCAGGATTTGAGTGATCTCAGGAAGAATCTTATTGAACCGGAAGAAGCTAAACCGGATGAGAAGGTAATGATCATTACAGTATCGAGTAACCAAGAATTCTCCGGCTCCATTGATGATGATGACTGTGGCCAAGATTGCTCTCATGAGGATATTTGTGCTTGTTAAAACAAAGGTTGGCTTCTATTTTCATTACACAACTCTCCTCATATTTTTGCAGTTTTTCTTTCATCATTGCTTCTTGTAAATGGTTAAATCCATAGATCGAGTGTATCACACANCACACATGTGTGCATCAGAATCCAGAATTTTTTTTCGTTTCATGTGTATTTGAAAGAAATTATACAGTCTGCAAACATATTTTAATTCAATGGAGGTGCAAAAATTTGTGGAAAGTTGTAGTATTCTTAATATTTTTCTTGATTCAGATTAATTTTTAAGGTCTATTTTCCTATG
>OVAQ01002182.1:0-13778 GCA_900406345.1 Erysimum cheiri | reverse complement strand
TTTGGAACAAAATTAAGAACAAGATATTTTACTTAATAACGAAAACATACCAACTCCAAAACCATGGCCGAAGCCAACTCCACAGCCAACACCTGCTTTGATGTTCCTAGCTCCCAGCTTCCGCAGCTAAAGATGGTACACAGCCAGAATCAGAGTCGCATAATGCTGGAAGATGTTAAAAAAGAGCAAGAGTTAACTGGAGAAAGCTAGAAAGACAAGTTTGTCTATACTGTACAGCGTCATTCACGTGGTGCGTGGCCCCCGAAAATACATTAGTTGCTCCTCTAGCTGAATTCATAATTTCCCCCACCATTGGAATACTAGCTGATATGTAAACAACAACAAAATCAATACGGGTTAGTGAACTCACAATTTCCCCCACCATTGGAATACTAGCTGATATGTAAACAACAACAAAATCAATACGGGTTAGTGAACTCACAATCTGACAATCATGATGATGTGTGAAACATTAAATAATAAAGAGACAGACGAAGCAAAGTAATGACACACACATTGCTTTCATTTCCGAGAACTCTGATTGAAACATAGTCTTAGGGAATAGATTGGTTTAGATAATGTAATTTTAAACGAAACTTCAATCACAATCTGAACAGTAATCATCAGTGGCAACAACACACTAAGAATTAAAAATCAAACTCCCAAAATCAGGTCAATAATGAGCTAATTGATTTCAATCAATCTAAACCCAGCTTAATTTCACTTTACCGAATTCGTCATTCAAAATCCCCTCACACAATTCTAAACGCAGCAAAAAACAAAGAGAGTATTACCGAGATTCAAAGGTGCACCACTGCCGATACCAACTCCACAACCAACGCCAAATCCCGTGAAGACTTGAAGAGCTTTGAAAGCAAAAGGATTCTCTATCTTCATTCCCCCATTAGAAAACCCTAATCCTTCCTTCTTCATCACCACACCATTGCTGCTAATGCTTCCACCGCCGCCTCTGCCGCTTTCCTCCATCTCTTTCACTCTCTCGCTAAATGATAATGGGAGTTCCAGAAATAAACTAAGAATCTTCCGTTGATTTGATTTCCCGCCTGTTTTTGATTGCCATAGTTACCGAACTCTTGAGAGAGTGTAGACTCGGAAATGAGAGAGAAGATGATTCGGCGTTTCAAGGTAAGGCATTATTTTCCCTGGTCGACGAGAAAATGATTAATGGGCCTTAGTGATAAGCTTTTTCCACAAGGCCCAAACATTGTAAAACAAAAGCAAAATTAGATTCGAATTAGTAGTGTGTTTAGTAAATTTTGTATCGTGTCGGATCAAAAAAAGGTGACGAGAAGTAAAAGAAAAAAAAGTTGAAACTTTCTCCGCCACGCATCTTCTGGGTTGGCGTAGACACGTCAGCAGTTCAACAAAAAGACGCATTTAAACATGTTGTGATAGTTGTGGGCCTTTCTCATTTCTTAACCACGTCGTCGACACAAACCGATCATTTTACGTCTCTCTCTCTCGTTCTCAGTCTCTCCTCACCGACGAACATCACGGCTCTTTTCTCTGTTTAATCATCGGCTCTTAATTTTGTACCAATAGATCGATCCAGCTACGAGATCAACCATGAATCCTGAATAGTAAGAACCTTCTTCTTGTTTGCTCATATCGTTCAGATCGATTTCCGTCTTTGAAATTTTGTTACGTGTTCTGTGGTTTAATTTCTCTTTTGATTTTCTTCGGATCAATTTTTAGCAGGTGATTCACGAAAGTGATCTTAGCAAATTTTTTCATTTGATGATGGCTTTGTTATTTTTGTCTGATCGATTTCTCGATTTGGAGTTTAGTTTCGTGGATCGGAGTTTTGATTAGATCTAGAATAATATTTGGTTGAGATCTCTTCTTTATTTTTGCTTTTAAATTCACAGACGATTCTCGTAGTTTGAAATTCATACTCGATTTGGATTTTATGGGGAATTTGATTGCGTTTGAATTTCGTGATTACTGACTCTGTTCTGTGAAATTTATGAGCTTCTTCTCAATGTTTTGCGAGATGTGTGTGTGTGTGTTTTAAATATGACCTTTTGATGGCTGGAGAGATATCAAAAATGCTTATCAATTTGTCTTATGCGTCTTTCTATTCTTTTGATCTGCAGTGACTATTTGTTCAAGCTTTTGCTTATTGGTGATTCTGGTGTTGGAAAGTCATGTTTGCTTCTAAGGTTTGCTGTAAGTAATTGCATATCTCTCTCTCTTTCTAGATTAGTTGCCACAACCTTTTCTGGGCCTTTGAGGATTAGAAAACTGAACATCAATACGTGTTGCGCATAAGTTATTGCAATTATCAAGGTCACCTAGTTTATCATTAAGCTCTAGCTCAGTTTGTGCCGATTATGATATTGAATACACAAAACAAGATTCTCTTTTAAGTGTCATTGTTGCTCTTCTGAAGTGGTGTCTCAATTTTTTTCTGTATGTGCAGGATGATTCCTACCTGGATAGCTACATCAGTACCATTGGTGTTGACTTTGTAAGCATCTTACACTAATCAATTCAAGTTATGCATTAGTTATTAAAGTTTTGATTTTGTAATGATGTTTTTGTAGAAAATCCGCACAGTCGAGCAAGATGGAAAGACCATCAAACTCCAGATTGTAAGTTGTCTTCTTGAGTAGTGTCACTGTTTCGATCGTTTGAAGTTGTTGTATGAGCATATCATCACTCTCCTTATTACTATAACCAATTATGCAGTGGGATACGGCAGGCCAAGAACGCTTCAGGACGATCACTAGCAGTTACTACAGAGGAGCACATGGAATAATTGTATGTCCATTATCACACTTAAGCTATCTCCCTGTTATCTAACATCCATCAATGAGACTGTGAACTGTTATGTCTTTTCATTTTTGTCAGGTGACTTATGATGTAACAGATCAAGAAAGCTTCAACAACGTCAAGCAATGGCTCAATGAAATCGACCGCTACGCCAGTGAGAATGTTAACAAGCTACTGGTTGGGAACAAAAATGATCTCACATCACAGAAAGTTGTATCTACTGAGACAGCCAAGGTAATATCATAATATGCTTCAGAAGTCACAGTTAAGGTTCTTTGACACTCCGGGTCTTACGAATTTAACTGTAATGTTTGTTCTGCCGACACAGGCTTTTGCCGATGAACTTGGGATCCCATTCTTGGAAACAAGTGCCAAGAATGCTACCAATGTCGAAGAAGCTTTCATGGCCATGACTGCTGCAATCAAGACAAGGTAACTATCATCGACAAGCTCAGAGATTGGTTACACTTATAAACCAGCCTTTAACTCGGTTTTGCCTTGCAGAATGGCGAGCCAACCTGCAGGAGGATCCAAGCCACCAACGGTCCAGATCCGAGGACAACCTGTAAACCAGCAATCAGGCTGCTGCTCCTCTTGATTCCCTTTGGTAACACCATATATTATCATTTGTTTGCATGTAAGACGTCCGAACATCGTTGCTCTTCTTAATCCTTTGTATTTGGTTTTTCAATTTTCACTTATGTCTAAAGGCTTTTAAATTCTTTGTAATGGTGCTTGGAACAATAAACTCCTTTAGTAAAGTTATTCATGTTTATCAAAAGTTGTAGAACAAATTGGAATTAAATTAAATTAAAACTAAAAAATTACACCAAAATCGGAGAATGGTTGGTTTTTTTTTGCCTCGTTAACTTAAAAACTCCCAACATTTGGGTTCGTAAAACAAAATCCTTCAGCTCTCTCAAGGGAAGAGTATAACAATAACAATAGAATCAGAAGAAAAACCAAACCGAGTGAGAGAGATTACAGAGACAAAAGAGTCCAGACGGAAGCTGAAGGGCAAAAACCGGAGACCTACTTACCCAAAGTAGGGAACTGTGCGGTGTCCTCAATAGCTGGTGCGGTGTCCTCAATAGCTGGTGCGGTGTCCTTAATAGCTCCGTCCCTCTGGTTTCCTCTTGGAGCCCGTCCACGGTATCCACCTCTCGCAGGTTTCAGAAACTCATTTATGCTCAATGACTTCTTGGTCTTCTCTTCTCTCTCAGTAATGCGCTTGTCCTTCTCTGTTCCCTGATAATACCATTTCAGGGTTCGATTAGCACACAATTGATTATAATGTAGATTACTGAGATTAAGATGATACATTGATATATGGAATGGGATCGTCCAGATACTTACCAGTTTGATGAAGACTTCATCGTTGTTGCTCTTTTTGCTTGAGAGCTGTTGCATAGCCTCGAACGCTTTTGTGTCAACCTTCCTCTCCTCAACCTTGGTCGCCTGCAGAGCCTTCTTCTTCTCCTCCAAAACCTTTTCATACTCTTCTAGAGTCATCTCCTACAAACATCAAATTTGCATTAGATAACAAAACATTTTTCTTAAGCTATTGATATAAATAGAAATGATTTGAAAAGATACCTTGGCCTCAGGCTCTTTCGCTTCTTTCTCTTCAACAGGTGCCTCTTTGTTTGCATCAGTTGCTTCACCTTCACCACCTTGCTTCTCAACAGACACATTCTTCTCCGCAGCTGCTGTGGATTCTTCAGTCACCCTAGTGATTGGAAGAACAAGAGTTTATTTTACAAACAATAAAGACTTCAAGACACCAACTAATACCAATTAAAACCTATTTCTGGAAGACCAGAATGCTTACGGAGAGATATCATCTTCAGCAGTTCCCCAGTTGCCACGGCCAGCTCCATCACGTTTAAACTCATTTCTACCCAACAATAAGATTTACAATTACAAACCCCACAAGAATCAATCAGTACAAGACCAACAATCAAGAAGACGCTTGCTTACCCGTGAGCAGTTCCACTGTGGCGCTCAAAGTTCCTACGTGGGCGTCCAAATTCACCTGAATCACCATTGCTGAAGCCTCCACGGCGACCCCCGCCACGGTATCCACCAACAGGCCCACCACGTCTCTCTCCATCTCCTTCTTCTGAGCGTCTGTAGCCTCCACCATATCCGTTTTCATTGGCAGGGGCATCATTGTTCCTTGAATCCCTGTTGTATCCACCACCTCTACCACGACCATACCCATCTCCACGTCCACCACCACGACCAAAATCACCTCCACGTCCACCACCACGACCTCCAGCAGGAGCGTTCTTGGTCTCCCTCACTGCTGAAATTAAGGAAAATATGACATCTGATTAAATAAACTATATACGAAACAATGCAAATATCAACATTTCCATAAAGACAGTAACTGCATAATCTCGAGTGATAAATAAGGTTGTTATAGCAATGTAAGATTTTTACAACGACCAAACGAAGTCAAACTCGAATAAAACAGAACAGAAACTAAAGAAGTCTTTTTATTCTAAATGAATCTATGAGTCCTACTATTTCGGACAATCTAAAACTTCAATAAAAGAAGAATCTCATTTCTTCAACATACCAATAAACAAGTTTGACTTTATTAACTCAATCAAAGACTAAAGCAAGCAACATATCCAACTAAGTCTCAATCTACCAAAACTAGAGAATCATTACCAGACTTAACAGGCTGAACCGGTGCCGCTTTCTCAACCTTCAAAGGCTTAGCTGCAACGATCTGGCTGGGATCCTCTGCGTCATCGTCCAAGAGATCAAAAGGGTTCAAAGTCGCCATTTTTCCGGTCCGATTGAATCGAAAGAGCAACTAGTCCCGAGATGATTGGTATGGGTTTTGGTTTGAAGATTGAAAAACCTTATTGGCTATACGAATCCATGAAGAAAAATGAGAATCAGAATCGAAGGTATGATTCAGACAGCGTTGTTTAGACGCACAACAAAAGTGAGTGACAAGAAAAGAGAGTTAGATAGATAGAGAGAGAGAAAAGAAGCTGCGATAATATACCAAAAACCCTAGCAATCTGGGTAGGGAAAATAGGGAAAATTAAATAGCTCCAAAAAAAACCTAATAACTTTGCTATTCTCTGCGCCGCTTATTGAACTTATTGGGCCGGGCCTATTAATAGTAAGGCTTTTTTTCTTTTTCAACAAGTAAAGATTTTTTAAGTAGGATATATATGTCATCCCCTGAGACAATGCAAACCAACCCAGCTAGAGCCTAGAGATCAATTCTTTAGGCCCGTCTCAGAGTGTATTTGATAGAGCGGGTTGGTTCACTTGTTTTCGACACCTTTATCACTTAAAGTCAACAGAGAGTTTAGTGGAAATTCTTATTGGGCTACCCTCGTTTGGGCACCACTTTATATTGACCATATGGGCTTTAATAGTGGCTATATGTTCAATGATTCGTATCTTGGAGCCGAAGAATTTTCTCTTAGATTGCTTTCTTCTGCAAAATCCGATCGAGAGGTAAACATTAAGTGACGAGAAAAATCCGGAATATGGCGACCGTAGACGAAGGTTATTCAGCTAAGAAATGGCTTCCACTTGAAGCTAACCCTGATGTTATTAATCAGGTATTACTTCACTCTCCAATTTTTCAACTTTTCCCTTCTGATTCCTTCAAAGTATTCGTCGATTCTCGTCTCCGATCACCGGAAAAAATGGTTTGATATTAGGAGGTCTTTTTCAGTAATTGTTCGTATTGGTCTGTACAGTATCTTTGGGGACTTGGTCTTGCTCCTGATGAAGCAGAGTGTAATGATGTCTTTGGCTTAGACGACGAACTTCTTGAAATGGTTCCAAAGCCTGTTCTTGCTGTTCTCTTCCTTTATCCCATTACCAAAAAGGTCTCTTCTTTGTAATGTTTAATTATAATCCATCTATGATTCTGTATAATTTCTGCTTGTATTGATTGAAAAGACATCATTTTTGCTCTGTTAGTGTGAAGAAGAGAGAATCGAGCAAGACAAAGAAATCAAGGAAAAGGTGAGTTTCTGTCTCATCTATATCTGATTTGTTCTCAGAAAATGTCTCTATAGTTAAGTCTCGTTCATGCTTTGTGGATGAATGATAGGTGCATAGTGACAAAGTCTACTTCATGAAACAAACCGTGGATAATGCTTGTGGAACCATTGGGCTTCTTCATGCTATTGGGAATATAACCTCTGAAATCAAACTCTGTGAGTTTTTTAAACTTTCTCCGTGCTTCTTCTTTAATCTAAGGATATGAATCCTTATAGATTTCACTTTCTCCTTACTTTTTTAGCCGAGGGATCGTTCTTGGATAGGTTCTTCAAATCCACTGCCAATATGACTCCTATAGAGGTGTTTCTCTATCTTGTCTTTTTCCGCTATATTTGATCTGAGTGTTTGCTTCACGTCTAACGTGTCTATGGAAACTCTGATAGCGTGCAAGGTTTCTTGAGAATGATAGTCAAATAGAAGATGCTCATTCTGTAGCTGTTACAGCTGGTGATACACCGGTAACTTCGCACCTCCCATTGATGCTAATGTATCTGTGACTTTTCAGTTAGATGTTCAAGTGGTTTTTACTTTTCCCCATCATCAGGCTCCAGAAGATGTGGACACGCACTTCATCTGTTTAGCTTGTGTAGATGGTAACAATTTTCATATCAACACCAAAAATGAAAATACTATTGTCAAAACTTCCAAGTAGGTTCTAAATTGTGACGCTCTATTACCATATAATGCAGGTGAGCTCTATGAACTTGATGGAGATAGGGCAGGACCAATTTCACATGGTGCTTCATCTCCAGCTACCTTGTTGCAGGTACTATAAACCCTTCACTCTTTTAGATTAGAGTTATCAAGATGTCGAAAGAATCCAGGAAAATGCAATGGTTGTGTATTAAACAATACCGGGCATATACTTTAATAGCCTTGATGTATATCTTGGGTGATATTATACTCGCAGGACGCAGCGAAAGTGATAAAGAAGATAATTGAGAAGAATCCGGGTTCTCTCAACTTCAATGTGATAGCCATCTCTAAGAGAGCCTGAGGCTGTTCTTAAGAAGCAAAGCTCCTAAGTCTTGTTTATAGTCAGTGACTTTAGATTCATATCCTATATATAAAAGCTGAAAGAAGTATTCCCATGGACAACACACGCAATAATGCAATAGATATATCCATCACGTCACATTTTCTCTTTGTGATCGTAGTTTCACCACCTGACTATTGTACAAGTGCTTGAAACCAATTTGATCAAATGAACTTTTCCTAAAAAATTAGTTGTTTCAATATTTCTTATAAACGAGGTCGCAAGCAAATGTTTGGCTTACTTTCTCCCAAGATCGATTCTGTGGACAACTTTGATTCGTTGGTAATCGTCCTACGTCATACGTAGTTTTAGACTTTTAGTCAACAAACAGATTAAAATGGGCCAGGCCCGTTAATAGCACTACGTGGGCTTAATTCTCTCGGATGTTCATGGATTTCGTATTTCGAAGCCGAAGCTGCGAAGCATTTCTTATAAAAAGATTGATTTCTTCTGCAAAATTCGATCGAGAGAAAGAGAAGGAAATAGAAAGTGACGAGAAAGATTCGAAGATGGCGACCGCAGTCGAGGGTTCTTCAGCTAAGAGATGGCTTCCACTTGAAGCTAACCCAGATGTTATGAATCAGGTATTGCTTCACTCTCTCATTTTTCCAAATTTCCCTTCTGGTTCCGCAAATTACTCCTCCGATCACCGGAATTTCGAAATCGGGAAGAATCTAGGTCATTTTTGTGATTTTTTTTCTTATCGGATGTGTACAGTTTCTTTGGGGACTTGGTCTTGTACCAGATGAAGCAGAGTGCAATGATGTGTTTGGATTAGACGACGAACTTCTTGAGATGGTTCCGAAGCCTGTTCTTGCTGTTCTCTTCCTTTACCCCATCACCAAAAAGGTCTCTCTATTTGTGATTATCAATTTGAAATCCATCTATGATTTTGTATGTTATTCTTGTATTTATTGAATTTGGAAACCCTGTGATCTTGCTCTATAGAGTGAAGAAGAGAGAATCGAACAAGACAAGGAAATCAAGGAAAAGGTGAGTTTCTAATCAACATCTGATTTGTTCTACAACAAAAGGAATCTTTAGTTTCTGTAACCTAGTCTCTTTATGGGTCTGTGTGGACGAATGATAGGTGCATAGTGATAAAGTTTACTTCATGAAACAAACTGTGGGTAACGCTTGTGGAACCATTGGCCTTCTTCATGCTATTGGGAACATAACGTCTGAAATCAAGCTTTGTGAGTTGTTCAAGCTTTCTCTGTGCTTCGTCTATGATCTATGGATATGAATCCTTATCGATTATCACTTTCTCCTTTCTTTTTTAGCTGATGGATCGTTCTTGGATAAATTCTTCAAATCCACTGCCAGCATGACTCCTATGGAGGTTTTTTAATCTTATCTCCGTCTTATTAACAATTCCGAGTGTTTGCCTCCCGTCTAATGTGTCTATAAAATTTTTTGATAGCGTGCGAGGTTTCTTGAGAATGACAGTCAAATAGAAGATGCTCATTCTGTGGCTGTTTCAGCTGGTGATACACCGGTAACTTCTAGCTCCTATTGATGCTACTGTATCTGTAACTTGTTCATTTAGTTGTTACATTGGTTTTTTACTTTTCCCCATCTTCATTCTTCAGGCTTCAGACGATGTGAACACGCATTTTATCTGTTTAGCTTGTGTAGAAGGTAACAAATTCTCACATTAACTACCAGAACGAGAATAGTGAAATCAAAATCACTTCTAAATTGGCACTCCTCCGTCTGTTCTGTTCTTCTTCTAAATTGGCGCTCCCCCTTTCATTACCATACCATGCAGGTGAGCTCTATGAACTTGATGGAAGAAAGGCAGGACCGATTTCACATGGTGCTTCCTCTCCAGCTACCCTGTTGAAGGTACTTTAGCACTTTACTATAAACCCTTTATTCATGAAGTGTATACTTACCTGAATGTTTAAAGAATCCAGGGAATATGCAATGGTTTTGTTTTAGACAAACTGGTAAACACTTGAATTTGTTTGATGTATATTTTGGGTGATCAGGATGCAACGAAAGTGATAAAGAAGATGATTGAGAAGAATCCGGGTTCTCTAAACTTCAATGTGATAGCGATCTCTAAGAGAACCTGAGGCTCTTCTTAAGAAGCAAAGCTCCTAAGTCTTGTTTTTGAGTTTGTGACATAATGACCCACACCGATTATCTGAGGATTCTGTTTTTCTAAATTCTGCACAATTTACTGTTCGTGATCATGGTTTAGAGAATGCATTTCCAGATCAGGATTCAGTAACACATGAACCGAATCACAATACCCATAGTTTCGTATCGACTTATTGTCTCATGACGTTGTGAAAGCAGAGATAATATTTGAGTTCGTCTTATGTTCCATGTGTATCTACGTATGAAAGTATGTGCAACTACATGTTGACAAAAAAAAAGAAATGTTGTACGCACCACCATCCATCCCTGTCTTACTTTTAACTTCTTGTCAGCTGTATAATCAAAATATAGGACGTATTTTCTTATCATGCACTACCCATTAACCCTTTTCTACTCATAACTTATTTTATGGAATTTTAACAGACCTGTATTGACAATTACCCACAATCTCAGTTAACAAGTTTGACGACCTCGATTTTTTAACCAAACCGAGGCATTTCTGTAGACAATCGGGACAAAGTATAATGCATTGCAATCCACCCATTCTCCCCTTCATTTGATGAGTTGATACAATTGTACATGACAGAGTCATCTACTTCCAATTCACAAGCTCCTATAACTTTATATATATAGAAGATAATAAATATTCAATACAAAATCATTCTACGTTATATACATATAAAAATTTTAACATATTCTTTTTTTTTGTCAACGTATATCTTCTTACCATACGTAATATACTTTATATATATAATAAACATTCAATATGAAATCATTCTACATATAAGAATTTAACATATTCTGTGTTACTCGATAGTGCTATGTTTTCTCAGTTTTTGAAACTAAGGCCATGAATGGTGACTTCTCCCGCACCTAAAACCGCACCGCAACAGTACTGTAACAGTGTCAAAATATCTGCATATACATATGTATCTATGTATTTTCATTACTATTTGAACCGCACCGCACTTCTCCCGCAGTTACCATTCGGACCCAAGTTGATGTTTATCTGATGTAAGATATTTGTTTTAATAATAATATTAAATAAATAAAAAAAAGACTATTCAAAGTCATCATTGAAAAGGAGAAGTTCGAGTTCTAAACTCTTCTAATAAAATATTAAAGTAATTTTGTCCAAAAAAAAAAATATATATTAAAGTAAAAGTAATTTTAAGTCAATGTTCTCATGTGCGAATGTCTAATAGTTTCGAATGAAAGAATATCATCACTTTTCTTAAAAACAGAGCAGACACATATATAAACAAATTTAAATCTCCATAAAAGAGTTTTGACAATTTTAAAAAAGGATTGTGAAGAGACTGGGAAGAAGAAAAAAACTCTCGCCGCTCTAACTTCTCTCTAAAACAGTAGCTCTAGATTTGGCCGCCGCTTGTCGGCTCCGGTGGCTTACACAGCACCGGAGTCGATTTTCTTTGTTTAGTTTGTTATCTATTGTCTTTTTTTGGCTTTGCTGCTTGAAACCGTGTTGTTGGTTCGCCTGTGAGGTGTGAAAGGTGTTTTCTGGGTTGGAGGAGATTGGAGGCATCTCGTAAGCGAGATCTGCGAGCGGTGGTGCTGGAGTGGTTGGTTCTAGAAGATGAAGATGTGCAACGGATTTTCCGGTGGCATCAGAGCTTGGTCTTAATTTCTATTTCTAGATTTACTTCTCCTTTTCTTCGCCGGTTATGTGCAAAAGCTTTGGTATATATGGTCTCTGCTCTCTCAATCTCAAGTCTTCTCCTCCGTCATCTTTTGGGTTTTCCGGCCAGCCCTAAAGGCGAATCCTATCTCATGGTTTTGTGTTTGTTTCAGTAGGTTTTGTTGGTTGTTTGTTTAGTAGTTGTAATCTCTCGCTGATTATGAGTTTGGGTTGCTTTCGCTATTCTTTGGATTGTGTATGCGTAGTCACTTGCCTGGTTTGGTTAGTCTTCGATTAGCATCTCTTTATTTCGTTGAATCTTTAAAATCAGTTTCCTTCAACCGCCTTTTAGTTTAGTTGAATAAGTAGTTTTCTCCTGTGGTCTTCCTTGGTCTGTTCTTGTAAGGCTAACCTCTTGTGGGGATGCAAAGTTCTAGATTTAGACTCTTTAGGATGAAGATTAGGTGGCTAGGATTTTAGATTCTCGATTGTGGTTATTTATTCTTGTTAATCGTCGTATTTGGGTCCTTTCTTCGCGGTTTCCCTCTGCCTTGGCGAAGATTTGTGAGTTGTGTAGTTACGCGACTGCTGTTCTTGCTGCACTTTCTGTTGATTACGACTGTGGCTTTCATGTTCCTTTGTTGGGACTTCGTTTCTCTTCCTCAGCTAATGGTCCTGTTTTAGTTGTGGATAGAGCTTTTGGTTAGGGATTATTCCCTCTACTAGTTTGTCTTGTGTCTTGCGGAAATATGTCTTGGAATTTGCTGGTGTTTCGTCTCTGTTTGCCCTCCCTTGGTGTCTACTGTCTACAGGCTGAGTTCTCGATCGGTTTCCTTATTTTACAAAATGCGGATGGTAAAATATTCCCACTTGATTGGGTGTCCTCCAGTTTTGCTAGAAGGTTGGTTTGTCGTCTTCGTTTCACGGTCAGCAGGATTCTCTTAAAGGAAAGGTGTGATCTTGGATTGAAAGAGTTGAGCAAGTGCGTCATCTCCTTCGTCAATATCTCTGTCAGGTTTCTCGATCCAATATTTTTTATTGTGGGCTTAATGGAGACTAATCGATTGTAGTTCCCCTTGTTTCTGTAGTTTGTAATTTCTCTGGCTCCGGAGGTTTGTTACCTGCCGGCTTATGGCTCCCTTGTTTGGGCTTACTCTTCCCTTGTTCGGGCTGAGTGTTCCCTTGTTTGGGTTATGTTTATGTAAAAAAAAAAAAAAAAAAAAANNNAAAAAAAAAAAAAAAAAAAAAAAAGACTGGGAAGAAAAGGACTTTGAATTCGTGTTTAATTTATTTTATTTATCATCAATATGTTTAGCTGAATATACATGTCGTGAAACATTTTATATTGCGTTATATTTTACTCTGAACTGGATAAATTATCGGATGTTTTTATTTTATTTCGTGGTTTGCTAATTCCAATGCTGAGATTGCTCGTCCGAACCACCACTTTGCCCCATTTCAGTTTTTATTGATATTAATTTATTTTTATTTATATGTTCGATAGAGACTTCTGCTATAAATTATTTATCGATTTGGTTACACTCTTTTAATAAAATAAAACTATTGTGGCTGTTAGCTATTTATCAGGTTATCATGTTTGGTCGTATGTTTATATCAGTTTGTGTTTGATTTTAGTAGTTAATTAGTCCTGTGACTGTGTCTTTTTCTCCAATAATTGGTTTTAATACTTTTTTATCTACATCTACTTCTTTAACAAATCTAGAAGTTTTTCCAATAACAATACGCCACAGAAATTTTATATTATTAGGATAATTTATAAATATTTTATTATTTTATAATACTAATATTTATCAACGAACGAACTAATTGAAACTGTGGTGACGTTTTTTGCTTAAACATTACCAAAGATAATACTAATTTATTTTCAGAAAGTCAAAATTTTGCTGTGTCTCACTTTGTGTACATGTTATAATTTTTTTAGTCACAAAAAGTTTGCTCTTTCTTTTTCAATCATAAATGTTATACTTTTCCTATACAAAAATGATCCCACTAGTAATGACCTAATGGGAATGATTTATTTTCTACAAATGTTATAGTTAGCCCTGGGACGGATCCGGATATCCGGTCTTTTTGAGGATATCCGGATCCAGATCCGGATCCGGCCGGATCCTTCATATTGATATCCGGATC
>OVAQ01002181.1:580-13782 GCA_900406345.1 Erysimum cheiri | reverse complement strand
GTCTGTCGTGAATCTAATAGGGTCGGAAGGAATTGTCTATGATAGAATTGTCTATATAACAGTTCTCATAATTTGTAATAATTAATAAATTCAGATGACAAAAAAAAGAAAAAGAATAAGAGTGTATTTACATTATTTAAAAGAAACCTCTAATAGAGCAAAAGCAGAGCAAAACAGAACCAATATAGTAGTAAAGAGAATTGCCCAATATAAAATTACGTAAGGTCTGACCAACGGTTTAGTTGCTCGGCAAACTTGCTATCAACTGCGTAATGCAGTGAGATGATGCGATCATGAACGATTTTCCTTATGGCTCACACCATGTAAAAATATATATATTTTTCTTTCTTGGTTTAGTGGAGCATTATTTTTTTGTCTATATGAACTTGTAATGGTCAATAACCATTTACCATTGTTTTGATTAGTATTTTTTGAAATCCATTTGAAGCTCCTGAATAGTTTGATTTTAATATATAAGTTTTTAAGCAGATTGATAATGATCAAATCAACACATGCTTGGAGATGTAAATACTGACTCGTGTTTTGTTAATTTCTGGTCTTAAAATACGAGAAAAAAGCAGTAGCGACAATAAATGATTCAGAAAGATGATTCTAAAGTGATACTGTGACAAATTTAAGTTAGTGACTCATATCTTTAAGTATATATAATCTTTAACAAAAATCATTTTAAGTATTATTATAATGAAGTTTGGCCTCCTTTTACCGACTCAATTTAAGATCTACAAATTTTGGCATAAGTTCCATGTGACGAAGAAAGTGGGTACTCCAATAATAAGTTATGAGCTAAAAGAATTTATAAATAATACGAAGCTGCCACGACATGGGCAAATAACTTGGCCTATATTTCCATGTCTTTTTTCGGAGTGAATGGTCTCTTTTGCCATGTACAGCTTAGTAGTCTTAGTTAATTTGTACCACTGCACCAATATCTTTATAGTCGTCGATCTTCAAATCTATTTTTATCAAGCATAATTTGGTCACTTAAAACATTTAGCTGGTGACAGTTTCCAGCAGAACAGAGCTATAAAAGTTTCCTCACATTTTTCTTTGATTGGTGAAACGCAAGCAAAATCCAAAGTAATAATCAATTCTGTTAAAAATTTTACTAGTAAATTACCCGACTATGTAGAATAACCAGTCTTTAGTCATTGGTTTTGTTATATACTCCTTTTTAAGATTTTATGACTCGACTGTTCAAGTTGGAATGAATAGGGCCAAGAATGTCTCGAGAATGGGAAGAGATTCGGTTGTTCGTTTGTCCCGAGGCAGATATGATGATGGACCCAGCAAAAACTATTTACTCCACGAAAAAATAAAATAGAATTAATAATTGTATTATGGACTCATCTGATTACACAGCGTAGTTACTATCAGATGCGTTATTTTCTAAAAGAGCATGGTTAATAAAAAAAACATGTTAAGTTTTAAAATAGCGCTCGACGAAAAAAAGTTTTAAAATGATATATTATTTTTTATCAAGTGTTGACAAAAAAAAAAAAAAAAATTATCAAGTATTTTATATAAAATTTTATCCGTTTATATGAATGTATATAACTGATTAAACTTCTTTGGACCGAATCATGTACAACTATACAAGCAAATATTGTTTTTGTCGTCGTTTAAGTTGTATCAGTATATGCAATCGTGCCAACTACACTAAATGATTTTGATTGGATTGAATTGAAGTGCATTTGATCTTGTCCATACTTATTAGTCTGTCTTGTGGTTGATTCAAAGATTCTTATAATTGAAAACAAAGTCCAGATCTTAACATTGATTTTTTTTAAAAAAAATTTTCTTTTGTAAATAAAACAACTTTTTGTTTGTAAAATATAATGCGTTTTTACGTTTTATACAGTCGTAAGGTGGATTTTTATCCTCCAGAGAAATATATAGAATTTTTTATTTTTTTGGGTCGGCAATATATAGTTAAACAAATGAAATGCGATTTCGTGCCACTAGGGTTTTTTAGCCACTTACGGGTTTGTTTCATGTGATTTTTTTTTTTATATTTCATTAAAAAGTCACATATAAACAAATTTACAAGGATGCAAGTATGGGAATTTAGTGCAAACAAGTGGAGCTCGGGATAAAAAATATAACATTTGTTATAGACAAAAGTGAGTGGAGTATTTGTTTGTTTAATGCAATAATCGCGTGGTACATTGGATCCATTCTCTCACCTTCAGATCCAGTATTATTCGGTAAATACATTGATATACATATATAAACGACCACGACGTTGTCTATTATACATTTATATCGTGTTCTCTTGTCGCTATTCGTATAATGAATTTCCCTCAAAATAATTGTATCGCTTATAATATCAGAGGATAGAATAATAAATGAGCTTTGATGATTAAAAATAATAATAAATGAGTTTATTATTTTTATTTCAATAGTTCACGTTTTTAGTATGATAAACTCATAAACAGCATACCTACCAGAGCACGACGACTTCGATATTATTTGAGTAAGTGCATGTTTTAAATATTAGTGGATCTAAACTTGATACATGTTGATCGTCCAATATGTAATTCGTTATTCTCGCAAGATCGAGATAAAAATTTAATTAGAGTCTCATTAAGGGCGTAGTAAAGAAAGAAGATTAAGTCACCCTAAAATTATAAAGAAAGCGTGAGATGAATAAATAAATCACTAATAGAAGAATCAACCAAATTGATGGCGGGAATCAGAAGAATACTCTTCTCGAATGAATTTGTGCGTTTGATATTGCTTCTTCATAACTTGTTGCGTACCAAACATAACTCAGTACGTGTCGCACCATACCCTAGCTTAGTATCATTCTAGCATTAGTGTTTGTGGATAGTTTCATGTGGTATCGACGGTAACTTTAATGATTGACACATAAACGACCAGGTTGTCTTTCGTACATTCATATATGTTCTCTTGTCGTCTTTCGTATATACATTAATATTTCTTCAATAATGTTCTTTGCTTATAATATTAGAAGATAGAACAAAAAGTGAGCTTTCATGTTTAGATAAGAATAATAAATGAGTTAAATTCAGTAGTTCACGTTTTTAGCATGAATGATGAACAGTGTACACCTACCAATGCCGGCCGACTTCGATCTGTTTATTTTAAATTAGGTTAGGATTTTAATTTGGCTGTAAATTCTAACTCTTGTACTGATCCGATATATTTATTGATAAGTACCCAATTGAAAATCAAGATTGATAAACCTCAAGTACATGTTCGACTGACACAGATAAAAAAAAATGACAAATGGAACTGTAGACAATGAAGCATAACTAATGTTGGTGTATTAAAGAACTCTTTAACGGTGAAGGTTTTCAAACTCATGACATGGAGTCGAGTGCGGAAGTATTAAACTGTAAAACGTACCCTTTTAATTAAAGGTTAACTGATCTTTCAAAGCCGTTAAAGAAAACGAGGTATTTTTTTACGGTAAAATGTTTTTTTAACACTCACATCACCTATATTAAATTGAAGAGCAAACTCGTAGATTGATCGATAAACAAGCAGTATTAATCAATTGACAACTAGTTTTGAAAGAGTTTTGTTTACTGCGGTTATGATCAAGTAGTAGGGAATAAGGGACATGTGAGGGTATGATAGGATAGGAACAGCGAGACCTCATGAATGCTTAGGAGATAGGGACTTTAGGACCACTGAAATGGATATATTCGAGCTTTCTTTCTCTTCTCTTTAGAAGAACCCTGTCACTTGACTTGTGTTTTTTTTTTTTTTTGTTGACTTGTGTTTATTGTCTAGTGTAGCGCAATTAACACAAGACATATACTTTTTTTTTTGTTGACGTTCTCTCTTGTCTTTAGAAGAACTCTATCACTTGACCATATATGTACCGGAAACCAAACCCAAAGCGGTTAGTACCAACAAAAAAAGACTTATATACTATTACTACTGACTGATTGGGTTAGTGATGCATCCTATAATAGGATTCCTATTACTGCGAACCGTGTGCTACAATCTCTAAGCCATAGGATATCACCATGTCTCAGGAGGCATTGACCAAAACGACCCTGAAATCCCAAAACCCTCGTTCACTGGCAATGAACTGGTCCCAGCTCCCGTTTCGTTACTACCAGTGGGGATAACTTGGGTGCATCAAAAATGCCTGAATTTCATCATTGACATTATAAGCGGTTGACTGAGGCGGAGGAAGTGTTTGAGCTTGTGCTTGAACTGGCCGGGTAGGTCGAATGATCATATGGTCATAACCCGTACCAGGTGCTAGGCTGCCTCGCATCCGGCTCTGTGGGCGCCAATTTGCAATGTTAGCAGGAGTCAAATCCATGAACTCTCGTGATGAGAACTGTCCCATTGCATCACCTGGATTGAGTCTTTGGTCGGTGGTCCCTCCGTAGTTGACAGGTGAAGTTTGGAGATGTGTAATGGAAGATGGCATGGGTCTTTGGTCGGTGGTGACTCCGTAGTTGACAGGTAAAGTTTGGAGGTGTGTATTGGAAGACGGCATCAGTCTTTGGTCAGCGGTCCCTCCGTAGTTGACAGGTAAAGTTTGGAGATGTGTAGAAGATGGCATCGGTCTTTGGTGGGCGTTCCCTCTGTAGCTGGCAGGTAAAGGTTGGAGATGTGTAAAGGAAGATGGCATCGGTCTTTGGTGGGCATTCCCTCCGTAGTTAAGTAATGTTCGGAGATGTGTAATGGAAGATGGCATCGGTCTCCGGTCAGCGTTCCCTCCGTAGTTGACAGGTAAAGTTTGGGGATGTACAATGGAATATGGCATTGGTCTTTGCTGTGCAGGGGACAGGCTCTGGTTCTGCAAACAGATATGAACGAAAAATCTCTAGTCAGTTAAACAAGCAAGGAATTATAGATAGGAGGGAATAGAGCTCGGAATCCTGGCAAGCCCAAATGGTGGTTACGATCAGGTATATTTTCTAACTCTCCTAGGTAAAACCAAACCTGAACCAGATGAAAAACGCAACACGTTCCATTTGAATTGTTCGTAATTTCAGTTATAAGTTGTAACCAGCTACGAAATGGTAGATGGCACTAGATGGAATGTATAAGTCGATAAAATGTCATGGTAATATAGCTTCACCAGATATATTTACGCAAACAAACAAAATACAACTGTAGGGTCATGGATGACAAACCTGCATCGCATCATGATGCTGCGACAGAGGCGTGGGTGGCAATTGGGTTTGATTTATGGCACGTCCATGGATGTGGTTCCATCTTTCCATCAAATCAGAGGTTCTTCCTTGACAATGTCCAAGGGACATAAAATGAGACCCTTGAAATTGAGAAGACTGAGCAGCAGGCAGTGAGGTGCGAAAGTTTGCCGCATTAGTAGCTAATCTATCTTGTGAAGATGAGGTTGGTAAGAATGTCATAGGTAAGGCTTGTCTTGCTGCTGATTCTAGGGTGTTTACTACCTGTGGTAAGTTCAAGAACTGTTGCCCATCAAAGGCATTCAAAGTTTGTGGCAACTGTGGCAGTGTGTTGATTGAAGGAGAGGACTGGTTAAGCATAGTATAATCTGTAGCAGGCTTATGTGTGTTATTTGACTGACCCTGAATCTCAGATAAACAAGGATTCTGTTCATCGACTAGGGTGCCACTGGATGTTTCCATTTCATTCTCATCCCTGGCAAGATCCAAAACAGTAGTCCCCAAGTTTATGAAATTATCTGGGTCTCCATGGTCGTGAGTAGTTTCCGGCACAAGTTCCACGTCCTCATCGTTTTCCATTACAACCGTCCATGATCCATCAGCAGAGATAACCACATCTGTAGCATTACGTCCCACCTCTTCTAGAATCTGTGGATATTAGACAAGATTGTCTATTCAGTGTAGGATGCAAAAAGATGCATAACTAAGCAACAACAATAAGCTACTTGCCTTTTTCAGTTTTTGATCTACACGGATGTCAGTATAGCAGACAGACTGATTGCAATGCGGGCAGCGCCATGATGGTCGTCTCGTATTCATGTTGACATAATTCCAGAAATCAAAACACTACAGGAGAAAGTAACATATCAAAACAGAGATAAGGGAAATATTTCTATAGTTTCTAATTTTGCTAAAGCCAAGCCCTCTTACTAACAATTTTCAAAATTAAGGATGTCACACATTTATAACGTATTTACTTACAAAAATTATACTTAGAGAAGACATGTTATGGCAACAGCGAAGTAAACAGAGCCTTGAATGTTACATATTAATGAAATAGTTCTTTTCACGATGATTAAACAATGTAAAAACAAGAATGATCCTATCATTCCTAATGCATAGGAAAATGCATCACCTGAAGATGTTTACAGACATGACCCTTCACAGGAAGTTTGATACGCGTTCGGCTGTTATAATGGTGATGATTAAATCTTAAAAGGTTGAGGTAACTGTGAAAACAACTTCTTGAGATATAAAGCTACATAGAAAACACATCTCCGGATACCTGATAGGACAACTGAGAGATATCCTTGATGGCCCCTCAATTATGTCACAATCTACAGACAAATTGGAAAAGAAACATTGGTTGATCTGGAAGTATATGAGTGCACACGAATAAATGATTTGATGACTTCATATGTGGAATATGCAATAAACATTACGCAGAAAGTTTCTTCTCTTAGTGACTCAATACTCTTGGATATACCTGAATTTGATTCAATGACTTCAGGAGGAACATAATCTTTCAGCAATGGTTTGTCGGGCAGAGGAATAACATCCATGAAGGCAATAGCAATGAAGTAACTACCTATACCAAATGGGTATCTGTCCATTATTACTGAAAATGAAGAGAGGAAATAATAATGATGAATAAAATCTTCACTGAACAGAAACCTCCAAAACAGCCTATTGCTTGTAGAAGATTTGCCCCAGGGTTGAGCAGAGCAGTAACATTGGTTGGAAGCTGCGGCCCCGACTCCTGAAAAGAAATTAAATAAACAATTACTTGTATCATAGTAAGTACTTCCAAAAACCTATCCGAGAAACAAACGAAATGCACAAACCATTGAGATGTTAACCCTCTTGTCAACGCCCTTTCCATTCAACAAAAAGCTGTAATTTTCATATGTAAACCAATATGGTTAGAATACAAAAACTACTTGACAAACATCCGGTGGGAAAAGGAAAGAATCCAACCACACCTGACTTCTTGTGGATGTACAATACAATTAGATTTGCTTATGTCTTCTGTCTGGACAACAAATAATCCCTGAAGAGCAGGTAAGATTCCGTGATAAATTATTGAGCATAATAAACAGGTACATGAACAAAGATTCAAAACTATAAAATGCTGAAATGACATGACGAGCAAAGCTGAAACGTAAGCTTTGGAAGTACATTCATGCATCTTCTTCCCTAATTGCATAAAAAACATATATGCAGGAGAAATCACAAATGCACAAGCGAGCAAGAAAAATTAAATGACGATGCAAAATCTGGTACCAAGACTAGCACATTGATAAAACGCATTCATAACTAAAATTTGAATACATACTACTCTCTGTTTGCGAGAATGTGGCATCTTCTTTGAAATATGGAAGTCCTTAGCCAATATCTTTGTTTCTGGCTGTCAGGAGAAACAAAGGTGACTAAAGCACACATTAAAAATGTGCTTAGAACTAAATAATAAATAAAGTCACCTTGGCCTCAAAAGAAACAAGTATATGCCCCAGCTTCACAAGTGGATAGAACCTATAGACAGAAAAGGAGGATATTCAAACAAACCAACGTTTTGATTTTAGTGACCAAGTTTTGTTTACAGAGGCACCCTTGCTAATTTGAAATGAACGTATGAACACACATGAGAAGCTGTCAAATACATTAAATCACTCAATCCTCATAAAGGTAAAATATCAAAAGAAAAGCAAAGCTTACCTCTCTATGACCTGTGGAATTAAGCTGACGGGAGTATTTACGCTAGGCGTGATATTTTGAGGACTGCTGAAACCATTCCACATCTGAACAAGAAGAAAAACATCACTCACAGAATTCTGATTATCCTCTAATCAGACATTTGGCTGGAACGAAACATACCAAGTCTATGATAGCCAACAGTTCTTGAGTCTCTCTCCGAGGGAACCATCCAAGATGACAAGCACTCTGTGAGGGAAACAGGACCCAGTATCCAAATCAGAAAACTTGTAAGTAAAGATTCTGAATGTAGTTGTTCTGCCAAAGTGATTGTAGCTAAAGTTACTAATTTTAACTCTCTCTCTCTCTATACCTTGGCTGAGATCATGAGCACCATTATCACCGCCCTCGTTTGATGATCATCGCAATTACGTCGGCACACCTTCACCATATAACACAGAAACAGCAGCACTATGAGCAGGTGGAAAAAAAAATCGAAACTTTATAAAAGACAAAATTAAAACACACATGATTGAGGACTGAAGCCAGCTCTTGAATATTCACTGGAACTTCATCGTTCCCAATAGCCGCATCGATTTCACTGCATTCACCAAAGCAAACACAAAATTGTCAGTGAAACTCGAAAACCCAGAAATGCAGATTTAGGTTTAACCGAGATTGATTTGTACTTAGCGAGAGAGATGCAGTAAGCTTGAAACTCCTTGGTGTTCAGTTCAGCACGAAACCCCAACCTAAACGTTAATTATTTGTAAATATCATTTTTAAAAAAAATAGAAACTTATTAGTATTAAACAATTACTTGGATACTTAATAAGAAAGTCAAAATGATATATAGACAAATTGATACTATGCATACGAGAAGATAAAAATACCTAGAATTCGCCATTGAATCTTGAAGATTCTGCCTCCTTCTCCAACAAGTTTCCGGGAGAGAATTGATTAAATAAACCGACACGACTCAGCCGCTAGAGAGTAGCTTCTGGTGATTTATAGTTAAGCAGTTTACTCCTCAATGTTTTTGGAATTTACAGCAGCGGTCCTTATACTTCTCATAGTATCACTTAATCCCCTTCTACTTCTAGTAAGTAGTACTAGTCTTTCTAGTCTAGCTTCTAGTCATATAGTCTTCCACTATTCGTCTTTATTGTAGGCTTTATGATTTGGACAAGATAAGCTAACGTTAATCTACATTAGCCAGCCACGGTCCATTTTTCCTTACTTTAACGTTTCCTATGGATCACTCTAAAGTCTCTACTCTCTAATCAAGATTAGAGCTCCCAAATCACAGTTTAATTTCAAATATTTATTACCACACGCTAATACTTCTAGATCAGTTCATAGCATACGTTACTATTTAATCAAAGCGAGTGATAAAACCTCTAATAAAATATTTAATTATATATATATTTTACGATTAAAAAAGGATTCTACTGAAGCTTTGTAACATATAATAATACATTAACACATACTTAGATTTATGAAAGTCGGACTAATGATGCTTGAATCTCTTCGAGTGTTCGACCTTTCGTCTCGGGTACCAAAGTCCATATGAATACGATCGTCACAAAAGAAACTCCAGAAAATATGAAATATGTTCCTAAAAGTCCAATAAACCAAAATAAATATATATATATCATTTTTAAAAATTTAATACTTTTAAAATAAATCATTTATGAATTGACTGATTATATAAGATTTATAATATTTTGAAGAAAATAAATAATCTCAAAAAACAAAATTAAATATTTTATTGATACTGATAGGTTGAATTTTACCGGAAGCGCTCCATTGCATCATGAAATTGAAACTATAAATGATAATCCAATTGAAAAACCAGTTTGACACCGTTACAAGGCTACCCGCGGTAATTTTCACATTCACCGGAAATATCTGAAATATTTAGCAGATCAATTTTGCCCAAAAAATTGAATTTAGCGGATCAATTATGAAAGTCATTTTATAATATTACTTAAATTATTTTTTAGTTTAAAAGAAAAGTAAACAAATACCTCGGACATTATTACCCACGGTAATCCACCTAGACCAATGCCAAAGGATGAGACATAACCCTGATATATCACTTGGCTGATTAGTGTCGTGGTTTCATAAAGTAATATATAAATCAAGCAAAGCAATTATGTACCACTAAACCGACGATTAACATAACGGAACAAAACTTCTGAAATTCACCATGCTTCTGCTTATGGGGGAAAAAGTTTCAATAATAAAAATCTAAAAATTTTTAAAACCAATTTAGTTACAACTTACAACGATTAAATAGTAGACTAAACCTGAAGATAGTATGAGAAGCCAATTAAAAATGAACATACGCACAGACCGATAGAAGAAATCTGCAAAAAAAAAAAAAAAAAATCAAATATGAAAAATATTTTTGTATCTTAGGAAATGAGGCATGAAATGTTCTAATTGAAATTCTAACCATAAGAAGTGGTCGGCGTCCCCATCGGTCGACGGTTAACATGACAATTATAGATTGCGGTATCTTAATAAGAATTAATTGTAAATGAATTAAAAAAGATGAAATATTCGGAAATAAATATCGAATAAACAGTGTTTAAAAAAAAAAAAAATTGTAGTAAAAAGTAAATAATGTACCAGAATAACTGCAAGAATGGTTGTTCCTATGTCACTTGGAAATCCTAATTACACAAGACAAAATATTAAAGAAATCGTGATATCGTCTTGATACAATATTAAACCAGCTGTGATCCTTGATATTTTTATCACTGGTTTACCTGCTGTGTCGAAAATATGAGCAGCATAAGCACTTATCGCCGCACTCCCACAAAATTGTTGCAAAAGCATTAGTCCCAATCCAATCTAACAGTTTTCAGCGAAATTAATTTTTAAAAAATAACGTTAACTATAGATTACATTTTCTTTTAGTCAGGACTAGTACATTTATACGTATAGGCCGCATGATGCATATTCATATACGCATAAAAATGCATGTTTATATGTGTTTAAATATAACATCAATGGGTTACAAAACTAAGCAAAAACTCGGGCTTTTCTGGTTATTTAATTCATATATTTAATCTGTATAAAAGATGATTGGTGTTAGGTGATACTTACGATTAATGAATGTGCGTTTCCCATATGGAACAAGTCTCTTATTCCGCTTTGAGACTCTCTTCTAGAGATTTCCACTGTTTTCTGTTTCATAAATTTTGGTGTTAATTTATGTTTTATAGTACACTGTTTTTTACATTAAAACTGAACATACAATTTCTAAATTACACAGGTGGCATATTGTAATTTAAAAACTAAGTTAATTAATTACTCTGATTTCAGCTGCTTCTTCTAGAATATCACTATTTTCTCCCCTTAGTCTCTTCAAAGTAACTTCAAGCTCTTGATCTCGACCATACATCGCCTTAATATGTACACCATGCTTTTACCAACAAATACATTTTAAAATAATAGTATAAAAACAACTGAAAGTGTTAGACGTACCAGCCATCTAGGAGATTCAGGAATAAAGAATAAGCATATCACTTGGAAAGCACTTGGGATTGCACCTAGTCGTAGATTGGAAATCAAGGATTAGTTTGGTAATGTGATGTAAATATAAATATCATATTTGAGATAGTTCAGAATGAGAAAATTATGTAGTTACTTAAAAGAGCTAATGTTCGCCAATGGAAAAAGTTTCCAGAGAAAAACATGACTGAAATTCCAAAACATTGTAGAAGCTGCAAAATCACACCCAAGATAATAGTAATAACTAAATAGTACTAAANATTCCAAAACATTGTAGAAGCTGCAAAATCACACCCAAGATAGTAGTAATAACTAAATAGTACTAAATATTATGCTTTTGAAATAAATTAAGTTATTTGATATGATTTTTAATTCTATTTTTACCTGATTGGAATAAGAGAATCCTCCGCGAAATGTTTTGGGTGTAGTTTCTGCTATATACACAGGAACCTGTTTGTTTTGACCAATTAATCGATCATAAGTCATAACTAAGAGTCTAAGCTGGTGTTATACGACATTAAATACTCTTAGCTTAAAAACTTATTTAAATAAAGAGAAAGGAGCGATTAATTACCACGTAACTAATGAGACCAACCCCAAACCCCAAGAAGAGTCTTCCAATATTTAGCAGTATAATATCCTTCAAATAATCACAATAAATAAAATGTTGACTTATTAAAACAAACACTTTAAGAAAATTTATTGAAATTTTTTGAGTATATATGTATTTATATATTTTCCTTGTGTAAATAAAACTGTACACTATGAAAATTTTAAAAATGGAGATTTGGAGAAACAAACATGTGCAAACGCTACAGCGAGCCAACCAAAGATGCAGCAAACATCTGAGATCCACATTGTCTGAGATCAATAGACGAACAAATCAAAGCGCATATATGACGTCAACTAAGAAGATCCGATAAAACCAAAATATAAACGGAACCGGAACCGGTCCAACAGTAATTACCTGTCGTCGACCAACGAGTGCAGAGATTTTTCCGCTAAACGCGGCCGTAATCATTCCTCCAAATGTCATTACCGAAGTAAAAAAGGAATACTGGCCAAAATTGAAATATAGACCACTCAAANAAACCTGGGTCGCTGGTCTGGTTTATTGACCGGTTTAAGATTACGAAGAGAAAATACAAAATGATAGTATTGATATACATGTGGACTTACATCTGCCACCGAAAGTCCCAGTTCTTCCATGATTTTGGATTGAGCAGGCGAAGAATATGACATCTACAAAGCATGGTATAGTTTATAAAATAATGCACAAAATTAGGCGGAAATAATAACGATTTTACAGAAAAATCACATATATTCCAATTGGTGGTAATCTAAGAACAAGAAAAACATATTGTACAATTACCAAAAGCAAAAACAAATCTTGATCAGGGAAAAATCCAAAATCACTGGAAAACAAACCGAAAGAAAAAGAAGAAAAGGAAGAGAGATGATGAAATCTCACGGCGCAGCCATAACAGAAGGATCCAGCGACAACGACGGATGTGCTGAGAAGAAGACCAGAAGTGAAAGAAGAAGAGCTTCTTGCTTCTTCTTGCTTATTCACCAGCGGGGATTCGAGACTTGGAGATTCCATCTTCTTTCTTTGCTCCTTTATCCTAACTTTGAATAGTCTTCAAGCTTTTATTGGCCATGGCTCATTGGTCGTTGTAACATGTGAATTTTAATTTTTACAGCGTGGTCCTTAAACAGTTATCAAAATACAAAAGTTGAATCAATAATGAAAATTCACAAATTCAGGATCTCAATCGTAAAAAACAATTAGAAGGTTCTAAAATGGAAAATGGTCAATAG
>OVAQ01002180.1:0-13785 GCA_900406345.1 Erysimum cheiri | reverse complement strand
CTCCCGAATATATTATTGTTGCTAACCCCGTTACGAACACTTACCTAACTCTACTTAGCGAGAGAAAGGACTTCTCGCTTGCCTTTTTTTGGCTTCTTGGTAGAAACAACAAAACCCGAATAACCCCGGTTTACTTTCGGTTCATCTCTTTTGCTTCTTGGAGAAACTGCAAAACCGGTAAAAACACGGTTTACTTCCGGTTCACCTCTTGAGCTTGTGGAGTTCTAAGAAGCATGTCAAGGGTTGCAAACTCGTGAACCACGTCTTTGTACTCTAGAACAGGAGCATCTACATTAACTTTCCTTAGCTCTTCTGAGTAAGCAATGGCTCGGTCTCTCAATTTTGACAGGGTCTAGATTGTGACCAGCTTCAATGGCTTTGCGGGATACGTAGTGTGCGATGTTTGCCCCATAGCTCACACCACATATGAAGTTTCAAATTTTGAGAAGTCACAGAACTCAGTATGATTTTTCACCTTAATCACATGAAAGCAACGGTCTACAAATTTTTTATCTCTGACTACTCTCTGCTGGGAACTAGTTTTGTTATCCTTACAAGTTCTTAAGAAGCAACAGGAGGACACTTGTGGAAAACAAATTCTTGAATTATGTAAAAGCACTGATTGCTAAAATATGGAATAAGGGCTTTCGGTGTGACATACCATATAAATCACAATTGCAATAAAAAGCACATTTTCAACAAGCTTGCTAATTCAATTCCAAGAAAGTTTCCGGGATCCAAAGGATTGACTTTACATATCCAGCATGTACTAGGCTCATGAAATCAATAAAGACCAAACAGACCTAATTCATGCCAATGTGTCATTTAACAAAATTTAAGACATGATGGACCTATAAAGACTATTAGGTGAAATAAAGAGACAACACTCTAGTTAATCAAATCCTTCCACAAGTAGAGCACAGATCAAAGATGAAAAGATCACAGGACATTGAATAGCAAAAGAGTTGGCATTAAAGCTTACATTTTCAGCTGGAGAAACCTATATAGGAAGGCAAGCAAGCACACAAACACACAAACATTTCTAACTAAAGTATTGGCTCTTTCACTAGTTTCACTACATAAAAAAGAGTCAAATTTTCCTAAATTTCATAGGCAATGCAAACGGAAAGACATTTCTGTTACCTTGAGGGATCAGCATGAGTTGCTAGCCAAGGCTCAACCAAGGCTCGCACCAAAAGCATCAACTATATGCTTATTCACTTCTAATTTTTTCACCTCTCCTCCAGGTCTCCGAGAATTTCCCATCGACTTATTACATTCGGCCAAATTCTCTAATATTTTAATATACTCTCTACTCTCTTCATTTTTTTTTCTATCCTCTTATTTCCATACCCTTTCATTTGTATTCTACTGTCAATCTCTTTCTCCACAAACAAGAGTCATGTTCTAAAGCTGATCTGGCAGCGTGAAAAATGTAGAGGTATCAATTCACGAACATCCTTTGCTACCTTTTACTCGGTTTGATTTGAGTTGGTGTAACGCATGCTTGCTTGGTAATTTTTATATATACGGAGGTTATCGTTGCAATGAGTGTGAATATGCGTTTCATAAAGATTGTGCTGAGTCTTGTCCAATAATCAACCATTTTTATATATACCCGATTACGCCGACAAGGAATCTCAAGCTTTGCGTAAATCTCGAATCATCTTCTTGTAGTCGGTGTGGAACTACGTTTAGCAATGGTTATTTCTGTTTAATCTGTGACTTCAAGTTGGATTTACGTTGTGCCAATGGACCAGCCCCGCTTCTTACTCTTGAAAACTCTAGTGTTCACGAGCATCCGCTTGAGCTTTTCGACCCAACGAAGCTTGACAGTTTCAAGAACGAGGGAATGTGCAAAACGTGCGACTTGACAGTTAGCACAAAACTATCTTATAAATGTTATCAATGTGAATTGGTCTTCCATGAGGAATGTGTATCCGGAAGCAAACCACACTTCCCACCCGCAACACCCACTCAACCTCCTTACATATGAAGCGGTACCCGATTACGCCGACAAGGAATGTCTTCTATGTGGGTTTGAGTTTGGTAGACAACTTCACCAGTACCACTGTGATGTTTGTAACTTCAGTATATGCGGAGAATGTATGAGAAACCCACCACCACTTGGTGTTGTAAGCCTGACAACCCATGAACATGAACTTCATCTTATTCCAAGGCATATAGATTTCACGTGCAATGCTTGAGGGACGCTAGGTGACCGAAGCCCTTATTTTTGCCTTCAATGCAATTTCATGATTAATTCATCGAGAGTGTATTGATTTACCCCGCGTCATAAATATCAACCGCCATGATCATCGTATCTCTTACACCCGTCGTCTTGGACATGGTAAGTGGACATGCGGAGTTTGTCGTAAAAAAGTTGATGGATTCCACGGCGGGTATTCTTGCACCAAATGTTCTAATTATGTTGTTCATTCAAGATGTGCAAGGAGGAAAGATGTTTGGGACATGATCGAACTAGAAGGGACGCCTGACGAGCCGGAGGAATCTCCATTCATGGTGATTAATGAGTACACAATAAAACATTTTAGCCATGATCATAACTTACAGATCAACATGGATGGGAGAATTTTACATGAAACCACACTTTGTAAAGCGTGTGTCTTCCAGATTTGTTCAGAACCGTTCTACAGTTGCGAGCAATGTGATTTCATTCTCCACCAAAAATGTGCTAACCTTCCTCGGAAGAAACGACATGTGTGCCACAACCAACCATTCACACTAGACACGAGCTCTGAATGCACAAGGGATATGTGTGATCTTTGTCTTCAAAGTTTCACCGGTTTCAGGTACAAATCCGGTGGTTTTATTCTGGATGTGCGATGTGGTTCAATTTCAGAACCATTTGCGCATGAAAGCCATCCGGCCACATCCCTTATACTACGATAAAAATACGTCCAAGTCTTGCTCTGCATGTGGGGAACAGAATTGTAGACATGTATTTAGCTGTGATGAATATGACTTTAGTTTGGATTACAAGTGTTCTATTTTACCGCGAAAGGTAATTAGGCATAGGTACGACGATCATCCTCTTTTCTTGTCATATGGTGAAAATAGTGTCGTCGATGGAGAATATTGGGGTGAAGCATGTGAAACAAAACTGGATCCGAAGAAATGGTTTTATACATGTATTGGTTGTGGTGTCACATTGCATACCTCCTGTGTCGTGGGAGAAATCTCATATAGTATGTCAGGTTCAATAATAAGCTCGAATGCAGAAGTGATATCCAACACCTCTATTTGTAGACCACTTTGCATTGTGTGTAACTATCGATGTAAGCTCCCTTCCATTGTCAAGTTTTTTGATGCAAATAGTGTTTTTTATGTTTGTTCTTGGAAATGTTGTTTAGATTGAAGACTTTACAGATTGATAGGGAATGTTTAAATGAATGAATCGTTTGTTTTGATGAATTTTATACATAACTCTCCATTTGAGCAAACAAAGACGAAAACTCAGCCTACAACAAAATTCCCAAAATCAAATCAACATGGACCTATAAAGACTATTAGGTGAAATAAAGAGACAACACTGTAGTTAATCAAATCATTCCACAAGTAGAGCGCAGATCAAAGATCACAGGACATTGCATAGCAAAAGAGTTGGCATAATGTCGACAGTAACTAAATCTTGAACTGTGTTGTGCTTAGAGATTAAAGCGTTAACTAACTGTGTTCTATGATATGAAATAAAGACTCAAAGAGCATTCAAATGGGATGTATACACAAAAGGAAAGAGTTTTAAGTTGTCTTAGTTTGTATGTTCCTCTTCCGCTGCAGCAAAATCAAGCCCGGAGATCTTCATTGGTCCAATGTTAACTGCAAAAATCCCAAATCCTCAGATTGTATTGATCCAGCAAAGCAAGAAACATAATGTAATGAGAATGGCACAAGAATAAAGTGTTGGTTCTACTTACTAACAGCATCAAGTCCAGCTAATTTAGGCATAAACTGTCTAATATGGTCCTCTGCTGCTTCATCTGCCTTCAATGTCTCACACTCGAACGAAACCGATACTTTCTTCTTCCCGTGTTTTTCTTCGACTAATCCTATCACATCTTCTTCCCACCTTTTCAAGGACAAGTAGTCATATTCATTAAGCATAGGACAGTAAAAGACTCACACAAAAGGGTTTTAAAATTCAACTCATTCGAAATGTTTTCTCTAGAAAGTTATAAGCTTTATGACTTTCCCACTCCAGATTTATCGTTTATAACAGATGCTAGACGAGGAGTGACATACCCGTGAGCATGTTCGACATCATTAATTCGAGCAGCATCATGGCCTTTGCACTCCACTACAACTGTTCGTTCCTTCTTACTCTTTTCCACCAGAAGAAAACGTGGAACAAATTCAATACCCGGTTTTGGAAACTAAGAGTTAAAGAGTTACAAAAGAAAGTGAGAAAGTCATACATTGTAGTCTATGATAGTGAGTTTGATTAACTGATAATCCTCACCGCGACTGCACTCAGTCTCACAAGCCAGTTCTTCATAAACAGAAAGAAGATAATCAATAATACAGCACAAAGCAAGAGAGTTCAATGCAATGAAATCAAACTGTATCATCCTTCCTGCTCCAAAACTATTGACATACAAAGATCTGTATCAGTGTTCAACCATTCCTAGTATCAATAGATGTGACTAGTGCAAGATTAAAGTCTTTAATCTGACTCATTTACATGCTTCAATACCAAATATTTCCATCACATCCAAGCTAAATGGGACACAGACAACTAAGAACACAAACATCTAAAAGACCATTTTTTGTCCTTAGTAAGATATCATATCTTTATGTATCAATGATAAATCATTCCTAGTATCAACAGATGTAAACTAATGCAAGATTAAGTCTTTAATCTGACTCATTTACATGCTTCAATACCAAACATTACCATCACATCCAAGCTAAATGGGACACAGACAAAATAAGAACACAAACATCTAAAAGACCAATTTTTTTTGTTTGCCCTAGTAAGAGAAGATTGAAATTACCAGTGCCATGGAGGCCATAACAAATGGAGTAAGGCATATGAACGAAATGGCCAGAGATAGAGCCACATGGCAACAAAGCTATTGATGCTACTCCTTCCTTCACTTCTCCTTCTTCATCTTTCTTCTTCTCTATCTCTCCTTCTCTTCCTTCATCTGTAATCACACAATTCCATTACCACAACATCAATTCAAAAAACCCAGAAACAGTTTCAAAATAAAGTCACAAACTTTACCCATTGTTGCTTGATAGAGAAATCGATTCTAAAGCCTATTTCACCGTGTAAACTGAAACAAAGTGTTAAGCTTTTGGGTTTTACAACTACTTCAAAACGGCGGCGTTTCTTTCTTTATACTCAAGCGACGTCGTTTATGTGTGGGTTCGTTTTCTCTTTTCAAAGCATAACGACGTCGTTTCGCTCTGTCTCTCTACTGTATCATCTTCTTCTCCTTCCTTGCACATTCCTCAGCCTCAGAACAAGCTTGATTCATCAATTCTGCTGAAAAGTTTGGGTTTTGGTTTGCTTTCGTCTCTTGTGTATTGGTTTTTACGTAGCTTTTGTTCTTTGATTTAGAAAATTTCGGGTTTGTTTGCTTAGACTTGAATTGGGTATTCGTAGTGAAAATTTCAATAGAGTTTGGAACTTTTTGCTGATTAGGAAATTGGGTTCTCATCTTTTCGTTTGAATTATGCTGAAAGAGTTTGTTCTCTCTGCTCTGTGTTGAAATTGGAGGTGTAGATTGCTTAGTTTTGTTCTTCACTGTATTATCATGGGAGATGTGTGGTTGAGTCCTGTCTCTATCACTGCTACATTGAATCAATTGGATTGTGGATGTTATTCAATTGATAAGAGTAGTTGTGTTTGGAGAACTTGTCATTGGTCTTTGAGTAACTCATTGGACTTTGCAATGACCATGAAGCAGAAACAAAGACGTCTAGGTGTAAAAATGGAGTCTTTTTCTTTGGCAACACCAAGATTGTGTTTCAGGAAGGTGAGTAGTGAATTAGACAGATCTTTCAATGGTGAAAATTTGGTTTTCGGTTCGGAATTGGATGTTGAAGATGGATTGAGAGATAGAGGGAATAAAGTTAGTTTTTTTGAGGATTTATTGGTTGAAAATGGGGTAGAAGAGAAGCCTTTAGTGGATAGGAGTAGGATACATTTTTTAGAGGAGAGGAACGAAGAGATTTTATCTAAGAGACTTTTGAAACTTAGCAGGTTGGATAAAGTTAGAAGCGCGTTGGAGTTGTTTGATTCTATGAGATACTTGGGTTTACAACCTAATGCTCATGCCTGTAACTCTTTTCTCTCGTGTCTATTGAGGAATGGAGATATTCAGAAAGCCTTTACCGTCTTTGAGTTCATGAGGATAAAGGAGAATGTTACAGGGCATACGTATAGCTTGATGTTGAAAGCTGTTGCAGAAGTTAAGGGTTGTGATTCTGCACTAAGAATGTTTAGAGAACTAGAAAGGGAACCAAAACATAAGAGTTATTTCGATGTGGTTTTATATAACACTGCAATTTCTCTATGTGGACGGATAAATAATGTGTATGAGACAGAGAGAATATGGAGAGTTATGAGAAGTGATGGTCAGATTGGAACTGAAGTTACATATTCTCTGCTTGTTAGCATTTTTGTTCGGTGCGGGAGAAGCGAATTGGCTGTTGATGCATATGATGAGATGGTTTACAACAAGATATCTCCGAGAGAGGATGCAATGTATGCGATGATAAGCGCGTGTACAAAAGAAGAAAAATGGGATTTGGCACTAAAGATATTTCAGAGTATGTTAAAGAAAGGGATGAAGCCTAATCTTGTAGCGTGCAATACTTTAATAAATTCGCTGGGAAAAGCGGGCAAAGTCGGATTGGTGTTTAAAGTTTACAGTGTTGCAAAATCGTTGGGGCATAAACCAGACGAGTACACGTGGAATGCGCTGCTCACGGCTTTATACAAAGCAAACCGATACGAAGATGTTCTTCAGCTATTTGATATGATAAGAAGCGAAAACCTGTGTTGTCTGAATGAATATTTGTACAACACAGCTATGGTGTCATGCCAAAAGCTTGGTTATTGGGAGAAAGCTGTGAAGCTTTTATACGAAATGGAAGGTTCGGGCTTAACAGTTTCAACTTCATCATACAATCTGGTAATAAGCGCTTGCGAAAAATCGAGGAAATCGAAAGTTGCATTGCTAGTATATGAGCACATGGCTCAAAAGGATTGTAAGCCAAACACGTTTACGTATTTGTCACTTGTAAGGAGTTGTATTTGGGGTTCTCTATGGGATGAGGTTAAAGATATCTTAAAGGTAAGAGTTTTCTTTTAAGTTTGTTACTCAAAATGCGATGCGAAGAGATTTTATAATGTTGTTTGTTTTTCTTGAACAGAGAGTCGAACCGGATGTGTCGCTTTACAATGCAGCAATACATGGGATGTGTCTAAGACGCGAGTTTAAGTTAGCAAAGGAGCTGTATGTCAAAATGAGAGAAATGGGTTTAGAACCTGATGGCAAAACGAGAGCTATGATGTTACAGAACTTAAAGAAACACCATAAATAAGGTTATAATAATGCTTTTTTGTTCTACTCATACTTTGTAGCAATGTCCAGTATCATAAGCCAAAATGCCACTAAATAAATCAGTTAGTTTTTTTTATATGCAAGAATTGGCCTGTGCATTTCTTAAAAATGGCAAAGCAGAGAATTCGATCAAAGCTATCTCTTTAAATTAATAAAAACTGACTTGCTCCTTTTATATAAGGAGACTTGTTACAGGAAACAAATGAAAACTGAAAAACTCCTACAAACTAGCATAAGTTGACGACTTAGGCCACTAAACTTATTTTGTTAACGTGATGTTAAAAACTCGGATGACTTCTTCAACCTTAAACCCTTATTCAGCTTTGATCAGGACCCGTTTAGGTATTCGTAGAGTTTGAATCCGAGTCTTCAATCGAGTATGGGTCTTTCGCGTAGAGGAGGTTAGGACCCGTTTAGGTATTCGTAGAGTTTCGGTTCGGTATCAGCTCAGTTCCAGATATTTTCGGTTCGGTTCCGGTTTACTCTAAATATTGGAAAAAAACTAAAAATGGTTAAATTTTTTAATTAAATTTAACCAATAAATATAACTAAATTTTTTTGGATATTTTGGTTACTTCGGTTTAAAAATAACTAACAATTTTTGAATTTATAATTACAATTTTGGAGAATTGAGTTATATAAAGTCTAAATATAATTATATATTCAAAATATATAATTATATTCCTTGTATTTCGGATATTCATTCGGTTTTCGATTCGAGTTTAGATTCAATTACAGTGCTCCGGGTGTAAAAATGTAGGACCCATTCGAGTATTTTATTAGTTCCAGGTTCAGTATCAGATTGGTTCTTGCTATTTTTGGTTCTTGCTATTTTTGGTTCATATCCAGTTACTGTAAATATTGGAATTTGTTTTTAATGATTAAATTTTAAATAAAATCTGGTTAAATTTTAACAAATATAACTAAGAATTTCCAGATATTTTAGTTACTTTTAAGTATTTTGGTTATTTTGTTCTAAAAATAAATTATATTTTCGAGTTTATAATTGTCATTTTAGAAAATTGAGTTATATCAAGTCTAAATATATTTAATATTTTGAATATAAATACATTTCAGCTATTTTCAGATATCCATTCGATTTTCGGTTCTAATTCGATTATTGTTCTTTAGATATATGAGTCAAACCCATTCGACTATTTTGTCGGTTTTAAATTCGGTTCGGTTCTCTTTTCTCAAATAGGTTTTCAGTTCCGGTTTTTTTTGCAGGCCTATGCATAAAAAAAGATTCTTATATAAGAAAAAGAAACACGAGATGAGTAAAAAATTTCTTTTTCTTTAATTTAACTTAAAGCTCGTAAAACAGAGAACCTCGTGTTCCTCGTACCCAATCCTTCACTCTCTGCAAAAATGGTCCACATACTCTCCAAAAAAAGCAAATAAACCCCAAATTNAAAAACCCCAAATTCCCCCGCCAAAAAAAAAAACCTTGCTTCTTACCACTCACCACTCACACACACATCCCCACAGAAAGAAAGAGAAAAACAAAAGATGAATAGCTCCTCAAAGGTAATAATGGCAGCCACAATGGTAATGGTAGTAAGCCTAGTCATGGTCTTAAGCTTAGTCTTAGTCCTCCTAGCTGAACTCTACTGCTCTCTCTTACTTCGTCGCCGTCGCCACAACCTCCCTATAACCACTGTCTCCACCGCAGCAACAACAACCACAACTCTCAACCAAGTCATCTCCACCACAAGCAACGACAACACTTCACCATCTAACATCGATTCTTCTTCTTCACCTAATCCTCTTTACACAGGTGTTATTCAAACTCCAACCAAAACCCATTCTCTTGATCTCATTCAAGAAACCGATTCTAACAACAACAACAAGAACACAGCTTCTTCTATAGATCATAACTTCATCTACATATCAAACCCAATTTACTCAACAAGTAAACAAACCACACCGTTTGAAACTCCTCAATCTTCACCATCACGTCTTGAAGATAACGACGATGAAGACATAATCGAAGAAGAAGATTCAACGACGCCTACATTAACACCAATGAAGAATCTTCCTGAAAAAGCATGTTCTGTTTCACTTAAAGATGTTGAAACTTCAGCTAGTGATGAATCAAAGAATGGTGGCTCGTCTTCGTCTTCTGGTTCGCCGTATACTTCACCGTCGTGGTAGGGTTTATTGTAATTTCTTTAGGTTTATTTTTGTCTTTTTTACATTTTTTTTGTTTGTAGTGTTCGTTCTCGGAATGTGTATGGTTGCTCGATGACCAAAGCCACGCTTGTGTTTACCAAAGTTTCCTCTATCTGTCGTTTTCTATGTTCTGTTCTGACTCTGTCCTTTTTTGGTATAAAAGCTGTTTTACACTTACACCCAATTGTTAAATTTTATAATAACTCAAAAAGTAGGATTAAAGCTGCAAACTTTACCTAATTGTTAAAATTTAGGGATTAATTTGCTTAGTTATTGACTTCTTGGTTCTGTAAATTTCACATAACTCTGTGATAATATCTAGAGAAAAAATGTTTGAAAACCGTGAAAGTTGCAAAATATTGCAAGATCAACTTCCATCTATAGAAATTGCCAAAAAAATAAAATTTGATCGAATTATAAACCCTAGTTTAAAAGCAAATTTCGTAGATTAATGGACGTAAATTTATTGGAAAGATTTAGTGTGGTGTATACATGTAAAGCCGTTTGTTATGGTATCGTGAATTAAGGATAAATTTTTCATTGTGAGCTTCGTGCATGTAAAACTATATATATAGTAGATATGTATGTTATAAATAGAATTATTTTGTTGGTAAAGATGTTAGCCATGGAAAATTGTAGAAAATAAATTCGTTAGTACTCGTAAAAATGTAAGATTATCATTATAGAAAGACTTTAAAAAAAATTTCATTATAATTTCTTAGAGATATATTTATTGCAGGATGCGTTCTAATTAGAAATTATAAATCCGTCATTTGTCATGTTCGTATAGCCGCTGTAGGCGACTGCAGCGGTTATGGCAAACGCTGAATTTTGACACTGATGCTAGATATTAAAATTCAGCGTTCAAAATTTTTAACCGCAGTGATCTACGAAAAACGTTGCGGTAACTTGTAGCGACCAAACGAACATGACTATTATAATCGCTTTGAGATATATTTATTGCGGCATGCATCCTAATACATCATATTAAGTCATATGGTATTATTTTTATTAGACTTGACCCGATAAATTCCCAACATTAATAGTAAAAAATTTTGATTTTGATCGAGCGAAAAAAGCAATAAAATCAGCAAAAGATGTGAATTTTATTAGCAAATTGCAAATTAAGATGCAAAATCAGCAAAGTCAAGTAGAACAAATGGTAAAACCCATCCGGTTTGGTTCGACCGGTCATCAAAGTAAAATGCGTGCCGGATCGTAATAAATAATAAGCACTACGTGACGTTTTTGTCTATCTTCTTCTTCTTCTTCTTCTTAGTCACGGGACCGATTTGGTCAAAAGCCATTTAATTCCCTTTCTCGATCTAGTTAACTCCGCCGTCAATTCCATGGCTTCTCACCACCACCACAACCACAACTGCTTACGTCACCAAAGCCACCACTTTATCACCCCTCAAGTCGCCACGTCACCACACGGTCCACACTGCTGCATAGAAGACAATCTTCTTCATCTCGTCGCTTCTTACCTCCAAAATCATCAACAAGAAACACAATGTTCCTGCGAATCTTCATGTCAAAACTTCAATGTTATTAGAAGTCAACACCGTGTTTTGCGCCAGCAGAAGAATGTTCCAAAACCACGAGAACACGACAGTGTTGTTCTGTCTTGTCTTCTTCGCAAAATCGATGATCTTGAATCATCACTTGAAAAGTTTTCATCTTTCTATGACCAACGTCGAGATCGACACTCTACACTTAAAGATTCTGCAGCTCGTGTCATTCAAACTCATTTCCGCTCTTACCTTGTTCATAGATCCATTTCGTTTAGACAACTCAAGGAGCTTGCAATGATCAAATCTAGCTTCTTGGCTCTTAAATCTTCTGTTTCTGGTAAACCCATTTTCGATTTCAAGGTTGTTTCTCGGAAAGCTACAGACTTGCTTCTTCAACTTGATTCGATTCAGGTATGAAACTCATTTTGAATCCCTTTGAAAGTTTTGTCTTTTTACTTACTTTTTCATTCAGTTTGATTTAGTATCATTTTGTGTCTATTAGGGTAGGATTGATCCAATGATACGAAGTAGTAAGAGATCATTGAGTAGAGATTTGGTGAGGTTTTTGCAGTATGTTGATGATTGTGTTGTTAAAAGGTATGATTTTGTTGCTAAGTCTGCAATAAACGTGAGCTTTAAGGGCAAAAAGCCTCCGGGTTTCGATGTAGTGGAAGACAGAACAATTGAGAAATCGAGGAAGCGAATGGGGAAAATCGTTGTTACTTCTAGTGAGGATGAAGATAACAATGCAGACATGACTGATGATAGTGAAGAAGTTTCAATGAGTTCTGTTGATAAGAGAAAGATTGGTATCTCTAAGTCTAGAACCGGGGCTGTGATAACTGATAAAAGGCGATGTAGTGAAGACTCCGGTTAGGAAATTTATTGTAGTGGACAAGAACAAGAATGTGTGTCAGGTATATGGAAATGTGCATGATCTAAGTTCCAGTGCAGAGGATGATTCAGTTGATAGTGACGAGGAAGCCCTTGTGATGTCCAGGGATAATGGAAGGAAGAATAGTTTGAAAACTAGGAACGAGGTTTCGGTGAAAGGAAGTGGAGGGAAAACAAACCGGGTGGTGAAAACTGTGAGCTTTGATGAGAATGGGAATGTATGTAAGGTATATGGAGATACACATGATGTAACTTCTAGTGCAGAGGATGATTCAGTTGATAGTAGCGAGGAAACCCTCGTGATGTCCAGGGATAATGGAAGGAGGGATAGTTCGAAAACTAGGAATGAGGTTTTGGTGAAACGAAGTGGAGGGAAAACAAACCGGGTGGTGAAAACTGTGAGCTTCGACGAGAATGGGAATGTATGTAAGGTGTATGGAGATACACGTGACGTAACTTCGAGTGCAGAGGATGATTCAGTTGATAGTAGCGAGGAAATCCTCGTGGTGTCCAGGGATAATGGAAGGAGGAATAGTTCGAAAAGTAGGAACGAGGTTTTGGTGAAAGGAAGTGGAGGAAAAACAACCCGTGTGGTGAAAACTGTGAGCTTTGATGAGAATGGGAATGTGTATAAGGTGTATGGAGATACGCCAGAGTCAAGCATAAGCGAGGAAGATGACTCGACAAGTGGATCAAACGATGGAAATGGAGAAGAGAAAGGGAACGAGAATGAAGTGGAGGAAATCAAATATGTTCCCAAAGAAAACGAGAGCTTTGAAGAAGATGAAGAAGAAGAAGAAACTCATTCTGAAAATGAAGACTCTTCTACAGAGGGCAGTGAAGGAGATGCAATAGTTACAAGAAACGTCAATCACCGGGGAAGTAACGAACTCAAGAAAGAGGTCCAGCTTCAAAAAGGAAGCTTAATGTTCTCTCCTCCATTGCCACTAAAAATGGAACCTTGACCAGTGTGGGTCACGAAAGAAACAAAGTCCCCCAAACCTATGAGTTCGTTGGTTTTGAGTTTTGACTAGTTTAATTCCAAAAACTGCATTTTGGTATGTTTTGTGAACCCAATAAGATTGTTGTAGAAACTGTAACATAACCAGTTGGTTCAGATTAGGTTTCAAACTCCTCTGGTAAGATCTGTGAGAGTGTTTTCTTCATTTGCTCATTCGATTTCCGTCTTTTAATATCCTCTACGCCATTTTCGAGTCTTCTTAGATAAATGCCATTCTTTCAGTGATGGTGTCTCTCAGTTGCTTGTGGAGATCAGCTTGATTAGGTAGATCAATTGGTGTGTAATCTTGTTTGCGTTTTTGTACCTCTCCTTAAAACTCAATCAGAAGATTCTGTTTCTTGCATTATTCTTCAGTGTTTATGATATTATGTTTCTTGTTCTTTTAAACAGATGGATCAAATCCTTTACTCCATGAAGTTGTATTAATCGAATCTTTTAACTTATTAGCTTTGTACAAACCAAACATTGAGTAAAGTAATAACAGAAAAGATTAAAATGATTGTTTTTGGATGTTGACTGACATTGTGATCATGTTAACTTATTATACTAGATTTATGACCCCGCGCGATGCGCGGGATTTTACTTA
>OVAQ01002179.1:0-13796 GCA_900406345.1 Erysimum cheiri | reverse complement strand
CGACGCCGGCAAGCAAAGGCTTTGCCGGCGCCGGAGGAAGATAGCATAAGAGGCTTCTCGATACTTGTGTCACCGAAGTCTACTTATCTCTCCAAGTGAAATTAGGAGTAAGAAATAGGAGGCCAATTTATGAGTTGAAAATTTTAGTTTTTGCATATTCGGATTTTGAAGTATTGAAGTTTACTTAGAACAATATCAATAATAAATAAGTACACATGTAAGTAATTTATTTTAAGTTTTTAAGATTTTAAGTAGTATATGGGTCCATTTAAATTTAGAATGATATATTATAATAGTTTTTAAACATTGAAACATTAAATAAGATATATGAAAATTATAAATAGATTAAACATGTAAAGAAAATAATGTATGGAAAAACTTAATATATAGAAAATAATATGAATATTTTTTTGTGATCACAAAATTTAAAATAATTTATTATGAAAAGAAAAAAATGGAGCAATGAAGAATTTGTTTGATAGTTATAAGAAGTTAGAATTAGAAAAACATCTTAATATGGTTTATTTGCAATGTTAATTGCAATATTGTAGAATGTTTTTATTGGACATATGAAAGTGGAGTTAAACTAGGAAAAATATCTTTTTTTTTGTTTATTTGTAATGTTAATTGCAATATTGTAGAAAATTATGAAGATATAATTAAAAAGGAGTTAGAATAGGAAAAATATCTTTTATGGTTTATTTGCAATGTTAATTGCAATATTGTAGAAATATTTTTACTGGGATTATGAAGAGAATAAAAAATGAGTTAGAATAAGAAAAATATCTTTTAATTGTTTATTTGCAATGTTAATTGCAATATGTAGAACGTTTTTGATGGAAATATGAATATAATTAAAATGGACATAGTAAATCCTCCACACTTTTCCAAATAGATATAATTATTTATGTTTAAATTTGACATAGTGAATGCTTTTTCACTCAATAACTTGCTTGAGTAAAAAAAACTAAATAATCTTTATAAATTTGTGTTGGTTGGTCACTCTATTGGTTACAAGTTACAACTGTTACAGTTTTATCCCACATACATAATTTTTAGGCATTCACAATACGGACACATGTCCTTATCATATCCACTTAACAACTATTTAAGGAAGATGATCTAAGCACTTTAAATCCGTTTAAGGTGCACTACATATACCTAAACAAAATAATTTAAAACAGTATAGAAGAAAAACTTATCTACTTAAAATAAAATAAAAACATAGTAAAATTTGTCAAATATGTACATAGAAGAAAAATATAAATTTTATTTGAGGAAAATAATAAAGAGTTTCAAAATTATGGAATTAATTCAATTATCATAGTGGTTGACTCCAACCTTTTATTTCAAATAAAAGTTGCAGACTAAGGTTAATATGAAGAAATAAATCTTAGAAAAAGCAAAATTTTATTTATTTATTTATTTTTTGTTGTCAACAAGAAAATCACATTTCAGATTCAAGAAAAACAAGATGAAGAGAGGAAAAAAAATATTGTCAAAAATCCGCAAGACTTTTGTATCATTGTTTAGAACATCTTCAAAAGAAGTAAAAAATGATGAAACCACAACTTCCGCCATAAGCATCAAAAGTGAAGGTACTTTTCTTATTTGTCGGATTTTTGCATTTTGATAGAATACAAGTGTCCAGATAAAAGTTAGGTAGTCAACTTATTCTATAGCTTCTGAAAACTAGTATTTTTTAGTTAATTTCAGAAGAAAAAGCATAACGAAAGAATTTTTACGATAGTTTTGTCCTAATGTCAAATCCCGATCTTATGTAATTGTTGATTTGCTCCACAACTAAAGTTCTTATCGAAGATTATAAGTAAATTCACCGTAGAAGAGAATTTAGAAAAGGAGTTTAAGAACCAGATTTATTTTGTCTTTTTATGACACTTACGACAGATCTGACCCAAATGAAGTATCCATAGGTGTGCTGGTCCAAAGACCCATATCGTTTACTGATAAAAATTACACACAAAAAAAAGAGTTTATATTTTTTTAAATAATAAAAATGGCTTGAAAATGACTAGTAAAATGCCCAATATTTTTGTTTTATATTTTCTAAATTATGTTTTTTACATAAAAAGGGGTCCAACTTTAAAATTAAAAAAAATATTAAAAACTCTTAAATTACCAAAAAGAGTCAAAATTGTTTTGCAAAATGAAAAAATGCCCAATTTTTTTTTAATGTAAGAAAGGTCCAATAATTTTTTATTACTTTAAAGATCCTGATTTATGTCGGGTCACGAATGACTTATGTTAGCCAATTTTACTCTTAACAGAATGTATCACGACGGACGCTTCAACTTCCACAATGCCAAAAATTTTCGGTAAGTTTATTGCTATTTATCTGTAATTCGAGTTAAACCTATTCAAATTATTAAATTATTAGTAAAATATAAAAAATATTATTAAAAATATATCAAGGAAACAAACTACTACTGTATTTCATTTATAGATTTTCGAGTTAATAATTTAGGTTTTAGGACTTAGAATTAGTAATTAGGGCTTAGTAATTTTGAGGCGGAGCTTCGTTATAAAGAGTGGATTCAGAGCAAGACATGTAATTTGGTAGAGTTTGTGCTAATGTCGTAGATATGCCACGGATTGAAGTCTGAATATTGTATATTCTTGACAAAATCATCTTTGGAGTATTGTATATTCTTGACAAAATCATCTTTGGAGAAAAGAAGGAAATGAAGTGTATCTACCGTTGAATCTTTGATTCCTTTCCTTCCATATTACATAAATGGAAACTTTCTATTCTATAAGAGTCGCCAGCTTGTGATTAAGTCAGAGATCAGGGGCAAATTATGTAAGATATAGTCAAGATTATGGAGTTGCGTTGACATGTAGCCTTACAGTGACCACAATCCAAACTTCATAAGAGAAAACAAAATCGAAGAAGTGGTTCCTTGTTTTCTCTTCCAAACTGCATAACAAACATGTGGTGTACAACCGAAAATCCCATTTGAGCCGCATATGCATATCTTGCATGACTGCGATTTAAAATGAATAGCTATAAGACTTGATCATCAAAACATCTTTATAGATTGTTCTTTATCCTAGACAGTCTAATACTCCCTCTGTTCCTAATAAATTGATGTTTTGAGTTTTAATTTTGTTCCTAAAAGATTGATTTTCTGGATTAAAAAACTTAAATGATTTTTTTACTTTATGTTTTTTGCCACATGTCATCTAAGTAATTGTCTAAATTTTCTCTTTCCATTCATAAAACAATTTAAAACTAATTAAAAAATTAATCTTTATTATGTCTTAATATGTGTGAAAAATGTAGAACATCAATCTTTTAGGAACAAAGGGAGTACAACGCAAGCAAATGATTGCGTGAAAGAAGTTTAAACATCCATCTAAACATTTCGGGAGTTACCGATATCAGAATGAAAAAATATCACAAATCATTTATGTATAGAAGAAGATTCACTCATGAATTTGAACTATAACTAAACTTGATAGATCCTCACGAAATTTTTTTTTTTATCGAAGTCTCCTCGGTAAAATGTTTCTTTTTTTTTTCCCGTCAAAATTAGACTTCATTAATTGGAATAAATTAAAGTTATGGTTTATCCGCCATTACAAACGTCCAAAACAAATCCGATATAACATAGATTATAATTTCATTATAAGTTGTGAAGGTAAGGGCATGTTTCATAATTGCATCTCCCGCCTGATTCACATCTTTACCGGAACATAAGGGAAAATACATTGAAATCGAGCACATTTATGTGATGTGGGTCTTAAGGAGGCTCATGTAGTCTCCTCTTCAAGGCTTGTTAGGAGATCCTTCCAGTCATTTTGAAATAATAATCTTGATCGGTCCAAATTTAAGATGGAGGAAGCAGCCCAGTTGAAAGCCTTAGCTTTTATCGCCATAGGCGATGCTTTTCAATTCTTAATCATTGATACCCAATATTTCTTCCATCTATTTTTTTTTTCACCAACAACACCATTGTATTAAGTAATCAGTCAAGAACTTTCCTCTAGGAAAAACCAAATCGATACCGATGTGTTTACATGGAGGAAAGAGACCATCACACCCTAGCCTTTTTTGCAAGGTAGTCAGCGCGTACATTGTTATTCCTAAGAATGTGTCTAATGTAGAAAGCGGGAAAAGACATCATTAGGGTCATCAAAAGTTTGGACTCTACTGCAAAGGTAGGCCACTCAAGAGGATTGTCGATGATAGAGATCAACTCAGAACAGTCTGCAGCAAAGGTAGCATTTGTTTTTGACGCCATTATCATGTATTCCATTGCCCATAAAAGGTTTTCAAATTCTGCTTGAAGTGGTGATGGACCTTTGTATGACGACTTGAGGCCCAAAAGCCCTACTTGTTTGTTCTCCTTTATACCATCCTTATTGCAACAACCTTCCTCTCGGGTCTTAAGAATTTTTAATAATTTAATTATACTTAAGATACTTCCTTAAAAACCAATCAAAATATCACCTTCAATGGTAAAGGCTTGTGAGAGATCATTTGTGGCAGATGCTCGTAGGTCACCGTAACGCCTCTGACAAAGTTGAAATAGTCTCCAGCCAAGTCGCCGGCGCTTGAGCTGATCTCCCTGATTTACCCAATTCACCTCCTTAATCATCTTCCCCATCTCTCGCCCACACAATATGATGGCCCAGTAAGTACAGAATCACCACTGCTCCCGTGGCCGTCACCATTGCACCCGCCGCCATCTCCGATCCTCCTCCTCCTCCTCCTCCTCCTCCTCCTCCTCTTCACAAATTCGTTAGACAATCCAAATTTTTCACTAGGACGAAGATTTGATCGGTGAATCTAGAAAAAAGTAACACGATTCAGCAATTCGAACGCGAGGACAAATATTACTTCATAAATATCGAAAGTAATCAATAGAAATCGATCATAATTCATGAAATCGAAGCTTCAATTTCTCCAAAATTCAATCCGATTTGGGCATTTCGCGACAATTTTCCTTTACCAAAATTAAACTCCATTCAGATATTGACACGTGTCCTCTAAGACTCAAGTCTTAAAACATCTTCAGTAAGAGCACCTTTATCGGCAAAACTTTTATTTACTTCTTAAGCAATATTTTATTATATAATTTATGGTAAGAGAAAGAAGAGAGAGAAGAGAAAGAAGAGAGACAAAAATTCCCAACCCAATAATATGCTGACACGTGCACGTAAGATACAACTCTAAAACTTCTTAAATAAGACTTGTATCTTGACAATTTTTTCACTTTTCAATTATTTTATTAGCTTTTAATGCTAAGATACATGGTGAAAATACACCAATATGGATGGTCTAAGACTCGTATCTCGCTTGTGAATCAACTTTTGTCATTTTTTTGATTTTCTTAATCCTAAGATCTAAGCTAAGTATGTAGCGATAAAGATGCTCTTAGAACTCATATGTGCCCACTATAGGGATCAGACCCATGCCAGGAGCCATCAATATGGCATTCCAGTGTGAGTTCGATGTTACGATTAAGGGGTTAGGCCACATTTGGTAGTTCTTCTCGATGATCTTCTTTCATATTTGCGGTCCGCCAAGCTGATTCTTCGTGAATAGCATGGTCTAGAATCCATCGAATCGAACACATATCTCCTCTTCTTTTTTCCATGAAGCATCAAAATTACAAAGCATGATCGATGGTGGTGGAAGTTCTCATTTTTTCGCCTTATTTGTTGGCACCTCAGATTGAGTATGCGATCGCTCGATTGAGAAGTTTTTCCATTATGTTGCGTCTTCTTTGGCTTTGGAGTTAATATTCTCAATGGAGATCTGGTTTGTGTTGTAGATAAGATCATTTCAACTCTTCCAAATCCTCAAAATCACCCATGCAAATTTCGTGTTTCTTTATTTTATGGTACATGATGAAACAACTTAGCTCTTATACCAACTTATTGAACTAAAAAATAGATAACATACTATATTTATTGTTGATTTTTTGAACACCCATAAAATATATCTATATAAATAATCGTTACGCGAAAATATTACATTAGAATAGGAATGAGTTTACGAAACGTTTTTTTATGGATTATATAACATAATGAAACGTCAAAATTTTGTTGAATATTTACAATTTTATAAAAAATAAGACATTATATTTTCATAACGTAAAATTTAAAAATAGTATATTATTTATCACTATAAACTTTATAAGAAAATAATAATTAGAAAATTAAAGTACGTCAGCTTTTTTTTCTATTGGTTATATCACTTATCACGGCAATGAACGAAAAAGTCTTTCAATTCATCAAGAGAATAATTCATCGTCTAATTTTCTTAATTTTTATTTTGTTTTCCTAGTATTATATATATGTCTATATATATATGGAATTTAATAATGGGTTTACTTAATATATTGCAGGGAAAAGTGACTACCTAAAGAAAATTTACGAGGACGTCGTGACTACTGTGGACAGACCCGCCGACATCAAAAAATTGTGGGTGTTGTTCGATGTTAGTTTTCCTGCTCCAGATGATGATGACCCACCGCCCAACATGGCTGAGGCCGACACTCAAATCGAGACCGTGAATGAAATCGAGACCGTCAATGAAACCGAGACCGTGACGGAAACCAGGACTGAGTGATCATTGACGTTCTCGATGGATATATTGTGTCATACCCATTTCACTTTATCCATCTTTTTATCTATTGCAAACTTTTCTGTTGTAAAAGATACAGTATTTTTTTGTTTTCTGTTTTATGATGTCTCCCTTTCATTTAAATTTATAAATCTCTTTTGTTTCCTTTCTCCTTTTCAGCAATTATTATTTTTTTTTTTTAAGACCAACAAGTTTTGGGTCTAGATCCACAATCTCTTTTTTTAGCATCTTTTTATATGTTGATGTTTATTGCATTTTCTTTTCAGGTCAGAAAAGTTGTATTTCTACTAGTCTTCCTCACAAAGACACAAATTTTCGATCCACGGTTAGACTTAACTTTCTGTTATCTAATAAAATCCCATGGAAACCAACAAATTAACAACATAGAGAAGTAGCCAACTTCCCTCTAATCAACATAACATGATAGGAAATAACATAATCAATTTTTGTCCCAAAAAAAAACCGAAAGTAAAATCAAGTACTTTATTAAGTATTGTCTTACTTGAGCCAAAAAGAATGGATAATCGGATTACATCACAGAAAATAAGATAAATTCAAAAATCAATTATTGTATTACTTGAACCAAAAAGAATGAATAACTGAATTGTTACGAGCACAAACTTCAAACCCATATCTACAAATTACTTGAATCAAAGAATAATAATGAAATATAAATGTGGTATTTGTATATAGGTCCCTTCTTCTTTATTCCTTTTCCATGAAAACCCCAAAACTTTCCTTTAATCCTCATTCGTCCCCAAATCTTTACCTCCCTCACCACCAGATCCAATCGGCGTCGTCTCCATCTCCACCTCAGTCTCCGGCCTAATCTCCTCCAGCTGATTCACCACCTGATTCGCCTCTGGCCTTGCCGCAGGAGACGGATCAACACAATGTAAAGCCAATTTCAGAGTATTCAAAAGCTCATCACCAACGCTTTGTGTCTCTCTCATCAGCTCCAAATCAAAAACTTCATTAGTCCACTCTTCTTTCACAATCGAAGCTACCCACTGAGGCAAATCCATCCCATTCGTCGGTTCTCCTGGAGATTTACCTGTCAATAGCTCCAATATGATGATCCCTAAGCTGTAAACATCAGTCTTAGTGCTTGCGTTCTTGATCTTCGAAAACTCCGGTGCTCTGTATCCTAATGTTCCGGCGGTTGCGATTACGTTTGTGGCGGCTGCGGCGGTCATGAGTCTTGAGAGACCGTAATCGGCGATGTGAGCGTTGGTTTGCTCGTCGAGGAGAATGTTACTGGCTGTGAGATTCTCATGGATCATGTTCTCGTTGCTGTGAAGGTGAGCTAAACCACGACTGATTCCTTTTGCTATCTTCATTCTTGTCTCCCATGGAATTAGGGTTTCTGGTCCTCGAGCTGTTAATTTCAATCAATCAGATCAATAAAAATGTCAACTTTATCAAATCCATCCAATAAAAATGTAAACTTTATCAAATCCAGAATTAGGGTTTTTGCTTACCGTGAAGAAACGCAGAGAGACTTCCTTTAGACATGTAATCGAATACGAGAAGCTTCTCTCCTTTAGGTCCTAAGTAGTAAGCTCTTAGTGCAAGAAGATTCTGGTGACGAATCTTGCCTAAAGCTGTGACTTCTCCTTCGAACTCTTTCACTCCTTTTGTTGTTTTCTCTCTCAGCCGCTTCACAGCTACTTCATTGCCGTCCTCCAATGTGGCTTTGTATGCTGTGCCGTAAGTACTTTTTCCCATGATCTCAGCTGTGGCACAGAGTAGATCATCGGCGGTGAATACAAACGGACCATCGAAATGAACCAGCTTTCCTCCCATCTCACCTCCTGCTGATGCTGTTCCTGCAGCAGCTGCAGATACTGTCTTCTCTGAGATCTTGTCCTTTCCATCTTTTTGTTTCAGGGCGGCGCGTTTCTTGATTAGGCAGCAGAGTAATATGCAGCATAAGAGGAGCAAGATGGCTAGAAGAGCTCCAATGGCGATTAGAATTATATCCTTCACCGAGAGTTTTCTGTGGTGCTTTCTTGGTTCTTGTGATGAGGTTGGTGAAACGGTTAGAGGATGATGATGATTAGGAGAAGGACATGGATTAGAGGACCTGTAGCCACAAAGCTGAATGTTGCCAACGAAAGAACTCGAGTTGAACTTTCTGGAGAGAATAGGTGGAACAGGACCAGAGAGGGTGTTGTAGGAGACGTTGAAAGAAGAAAGATTCGCTAGGTGGACTAGTGACAATGGGATTGGACCTGTGAAGTTGTTTTCTGACAGATCAAGCTGTTTGATTCCAGATATGTTCCCTATTCTCTCTGGGATTGGCCCATTGATCTTGTTACTCTTGAGGTTAAGCACTGTCAGGTTGTGTAGTCTATCAATGGCATCCGGGATTCGGCCTTTGAGGTGGTTGCTTTCGAGGTTTAGTGAAACGAGAGATGAAAGGTTAGAGAAACTATCTGGGATGGTTCCGTTAATTGAATTGTAAGAAAAATCAAGACTATGGAGGTGTGGAAGAGCTCCAAATTCCTTAGGGATAGAACCTGAGAGCTGGTTATGGCTTAAAGAAACCTCTTCCAGCAAACTCTGCTTGCAAAGAGACAAAGGAATAGCTCCAGAGAAGAGATTATGGTCAAGATTCAGCGTTTTGAGAGGGTGAGAGCCATTACCCAAAAAGTCGGGTATCGAACCAGAGAGGTTGTTATGCTGAAGATCAAGAAAAGTGAGGGTATATGATCTGGCTACACTAACCGGAAAGGGACCGGAGAGTGAATTGAAGCTGAGATTGAGCCTGTAGAGCCTCGTGGACTCAGCGAGACTAGCTGGGATGATTCCAGTTAGCTGGTTATTGCTAAGATCAAGACTCTGGAGAAGAGGACAGTTACCCAGTGAGGCTGGGACCGAACCCGAGAGGCGATTGTTGAAGAGATAGACCCCGCGGAGGCTCTTGAGGTAGCCGAGGGAACGAGGAACTGAACCGGCGATAACGTTGTTGTGGAGGCTAAGTTTTCTGAGACTGCCAAGCTGTCCGATCTTCTCAGATATAGTACCGCCAAGTCCCTTCCAAGGGAGCTGAATGGCAACTACTTGACCTCGGAGGCATTTGATTCCAGCCCAGCCGGAGCAAACTTGTGAGGAGGCAGAGTTGTTCCAGCTTTTGAGAACTCCGGTGAAGTCAATGAGTTGGTGTTTGATCGCTTGGAGCGCCTGATAGTTCGCCTGAGTCACCGCAATTCCATCCCAAGAGTTACCACCAGCACCACCACCTGCAACAGCTTGAGCAGAGAAGAGTAAGACAGACAAGAGGAGACTCGTGCAGAAATTGAAATTAATTTCATAAATCCGAAATGGTCTTTTGTAAAGCTGATTCATTTCAAAAGAATCAAAGTGTAGAGAAGAAACAAAAAAAAATAAAAAACGAAGAAGAAAGATGAGAAGAGCAGGGGAGCTTCAGTTTGTTTGGTTTGTTGTTCTTCCTCTGTTTTTGGAGAAGGGCCAAAGAGAGAGAGAAGATTGATTTTAAGTGAGAGAGGAAATGGAACAAGTGAGTGAGTGAGTGTCGTAGCAAAAGACTAATAATGGTGCGAGTGACGAGGAAGAAGACAAAGAGTAAAAGTCTTTAGTTTATGTTTAATGTAACGGCTAGTTTTTACTTCTTGTTCTGCGCCAAAAAACGGTAAGCGAGAGAAACATGACCAAACGGCTATAAAGTCATGTCGACCGTTTTTAATCATTCATTATAATTAAAATTGTCTCGAGAGTCGTTGCATTTTACCTCAAAATAATCTATGACTTGGTCAAATGATTCTCAACACTTTTTGGCCACGTCACTCCTACTACCACCCGTGCACACAGGCCACACACTACTTCGTGGAAATAGTATAATTTAAGTTTTACATTTACACAAATCCTTCAGACAAACGTATGTGGCAACTACACTTGTAAAATTTTCTTTCATCTTAATACTGAGTAATTCGATGTGTTTATGTAAAATCCCTTTTGGCTTATGCAAGAATTCGAAAATTACAAGAATTTTTTTTTGTTTTCCATGTTAGAATAGAAACTAAATATTGTGAATGGTTTCGGTGTATTGAAGCTCAAGCTCTGTTCGTTTTGCAAGAACGAGCAACCATACGGCTTTTTGCTTCGTAGTCGTTAATTTAGGCAATAAATTTTAGCCGTTAGTGACGAACAAATTTTAAACGCTAAAAAATTGATATGGATTTTAGTCACTAAAATTTACCGTCGTAGCTAACAACTATAAAATGAAGAGTTATGCATTCCAACAATAACACAAACTTAAAAAAAAAAAAAAAAAAAAAAAAAAAAACAAAATTTAAATANAAAAAAAAAAAAAAAAAAAAAAAACATAACACAAACTTTATAAATGTAATAAACTTGAGAAAGAATAAAATAGAATACAGTGATACCATGATAGAGGTACAATTGTTGTAGCTATCATTATTTACACAAACGCAAAGAGACGTTTTTGAAGGTTTGTTTGAATCCATACATATAGACAGTACACAAAGTCTGCAACCAATCTTATGGAGTAGCTCGTGTTCCTACTTATAGCCCATAAGGAATTAAATCCTATTATGGCGTCGTTTTAACATTCAAGAATCCGCCAACCTCGGCTGCCTTAAAACCGTTTTCTCAGCTGGACATGCGCGTAAGAGTGTGCAGATGTCGTTTTTCACTAGGAATTCTTCTGCATTTACTAGGATCAGAGGTCCATACTCGAACACCAACTGCTTGCACTGTAGTAACACAAGACACAACACTGTTAAGTGAGAAAAGCCTAAGCTAACTACTAACTACTATGTGATCACGCAGTTGCCTTGCACAAGTTTAAGAAGAACACCAAAAGCAGAGAAAAAAAAAGATATATAAACGGCTAAATGATAAAAACCTAATGGCAGGGTCATGAATTTTGCGTTCTAACATATTGGAAACTGATTATTCTAACCTTCTTCTCGTAGTTCTTGAACGATTTGCATCCCTTGAGAAGCAGCTCAACTATATCCAGCTGGATTATCAAGTGAAACCAAAGTCAGTGTGTGAAACGCATCACCATTATAAGAAGAGTAAAAAATCCCACACGAGGATCGTTTACAAAAATCCCTGATAGCTAAACACTTTTAACTGTTGGAGTGATCTTAGAGAATAATGACAAAGCAAACACTAGTACACGCGACCATAGCCAGCTTGGACTGTGATTGTGGCTACTCTTGTGACTTAATCAGAGTGCTATGAGATTGAGTCTATGAAACATAATGCATAAATGAAAAACATAAATCCTGTGCTAGAAGAGATAAATTCATCATCTTGTAGTTACTAACCTGTGTGTCAGGATCTTGAAGTTTGATAAGAATCTCAGAAACAGTCCTGTGGCATACACCGCAACTGTCCTGACGGGCTTCTTCTACAAGAGCTACCACTCTGCCACAAAGATTCATCCTTTTGCAGAAATAGTGAGGTTGAAACGACTCCAGTTGTAAGAAGAAAAGAGGAACATAGTAATCAACCAAAGTTATGCACTGCATCAAATCAAAAACATACAATTATTCAACAGATTCCATATATTAAGAAAAACAAACAGTCTGAGGTTCAACATCAGCAAGATGAGAGAACCTGCTGCGCAAATCCGCGCAATTGGGAACAACGATCATGAAGATCCTCGATGATCTGGGCTTGTGTGACATTTTTCTCAAGGTAGCTGAGAGCATCAGTAACATATTCCTCACACAGAGTGCACACGTCTTCCTTGTTGGAAACTTGCTCTACACAAAGACAAAAGATTTGTTGAAAAGTCTTAAAGACTTATCTGAGCCATTCAATAATGGTAAATTGAGTGTTGATATATTCATCTACTTAATCTCCAGCCATAAACCAACTATATTTCATTACAATTACAAGTATCAAAAATTAAACCCTAAAGAGCTAAGCTTCTTATAGAATCAAGCATGAGTATTGAGTAGATGGTTTGTTTCCTTAAAATCTTGTCTGAATTATTACCTGAGAGGGTGGAGTCAACGAAAGATCTAGCGTCAGAAACCAAGATCAAACCCAACAAGAGAAGAACCAACGTTCCAGCTCTGAGACTCATGATTCCTGGTGAAGACCACAAGATCAGAAAAAATACAAGATTTCAAAGTAAGACTCTTTACGGGAGATGCATCAAATTTATGCAAGACACCTGAGGATTAGAATCACAAAGTAAGAAAGATTCAATCAACCAGAATCTTAAAGAGATAGTTTTACCTTTTTGTTTTCAGAAAATTTAGCAAATGATTGGGAGAATCTGATGTTGGAGAAGAAGAAGAAGGAATCAGTAAACCACCAGATTCGTCGAATTGGTCGGTTGCGTAATGATATAATCCAAAGGTGTTCTCACACTACAAGCAATTATCCGACCACGTAAGCATCGATCGGCTTGTGGCTATTATATTCGAATATGCTACAAAGCCTACGACTATTATTATTTTTTTATTTTTAAATAGCCAAGGCCGGTCTGAAAATTTGCAGGCCCAAACATATGAAACCAATTTGTGTTCCACATTTGTATTTTCTCTAACGCTCACTCGCTCATTGCCATATCGATAAAACACATACATACAATTTTATACATCATCTTAACCCATTTAGACATTGGGCGTCAATTAACTAATATGGCCCCAAAGAAAAAAACTAATATGGCCCAAAAGCTTTTATGACATAATAATCACGATTCTCTTTTCTCCTATAGATACTTGTACATCTTTTTTCTTTTGTTATCCTAGCTAGCTTTTTTCGGATGGCGATGTGAATCGGATTAATCATTATATTCTTTCACTATTACCAGGTAAATTAATGCCGTTTTAATTTTGCTTTTCTCTTTCCAACTATACCCATTTTCTAACTACGACTTTCGTTTAATATACCACATCAGGTGAAGAGAAAATCTGTTACAGCGATGAGCCGATGACTGTCTCCCTCCGGTTGGGGAATACAATGATTACGAGTTATTATCTCCAAAATCCCCGGAGTGCCTCGCCAGGTTTTGAAACTAAAGGTTGGTGCTATCGTCATGTTACTCATGGACATCGATAGGGATGTCAATTGGACAAATTGACCATGACTAGACCAGTCCAAATTTAATTGGTCAATTTTGGTCAGTACAAAACTCTTAAAAAATTAGGTTTTAGACAATTAAATATTT
>OVAQ01002177.1:0-13805 GCA_900406345.1 Erysimum cheiri | reverse complement strand
CACACAAAAAAAAACGTAACGACAATTGCAAAAAAAAATTGCCCGTGCTGTAGCACGGGTTTATAACTAGTTATTATTTATTTTACAAGACAATAGCAAATTAGTACAAAAGACCAAATTAATTGGGAAGAGAAAAAGGGACTAAATTTTCAATATTAATTTTATATATTTATTTCTTATGTAATAATGAATTAAAATATAGTTGACAAAAAAAAAAGAATTAAAATATAGAATGACTTAGAAAATATTAATTTTTCAAAATCTATTTCCAACGGAGAAAGATTACTAGCGAACGATGAGTACATGTGATGCAACACCATCTTTAGCATTGGAAATATGGCTTCGAATATTACAGTTTATAAACAGTAATTTTCAGTGTGACGAAAAGACTTTCTGGAGTTCATTAGCCCACCTTCCCTTTTAATTTAGCTTTGATTAGCCTTTATTAAATTATGTGAATAATGGGACTAAGCAGTAAGCAAACTTTATACAGTATCATCAAATAAGAAAATTAATTGTAGTTTAAGATTAACATTTGATCTCACTCTATATCTTAACGGATAAAATGATTTAATGTCGTTACACATCCCAATGCAACAGATCGAAATAAATTGCATGTGTATACATTTAATTTCGAACATGTTATATATATTGTAAGCGAGGTCATATACGATCACTACCAAGAAAAAGTTTTTGTAGACCAAAAGAAAACAAAAAAGTTTGTGTACTATAATTAATGGCGATAGTTATAGGCTTAATCTTCATAGCATTTGGTTTCTTCATTTTCTTCCAATGTCTCTTGCTCCACAAGAAAACTCACAAGCCTTTACTGACGAACTGGCCAGTCCTTGGGATGCTTCCGGGTCTGCTCCTCCAAGTGCCTCGTATCTACGACTGGATCACTGAGGTTCTTGAGGCCACCGATATGACGTTCTGTTTCAAAGGTCCATGGCTTAGTGGAATGGACATTTTGCTCACTGTTGATCCGGTGAATATATATTATATTCTGCTCAAATTTCTCTAACTACCCCAAAGGCATGGAGTTTAAGAAGATTTTTGAAGTCGTGGGTGATTCAATTTTCAACGTTGACTCAGGTTTGTGGGAGGATATGAGGAACTCGTCTCATGCTATATTTAGCCAAGAAGATTTCCAAAGGTATTGGGTGGATACAAGTGTAAGTAAATTAAGGCAAGGGCTTGTTCCTATTCTTGAAAATGCTGCTGATAAAAATATACTTGTGGACTTGCAAGATTTGTTCCAGAGATTCTTGTTTGATACATCTTTGATTTTGATGGCCGGGTATGATCCAAGATGTTTATCTATTGAAATGCCTAAGGTTGAGTTCAGTGACGCGGTAGATGGTGTTTCAGACGGGGTTTTTTATAGACATGTGAAGCCGGTTTTCTTGTGGAGGCTCCAATATTGGATTGGTGAGTAGAGAGAAGATTGAAAAGAGGTCTAGCGGTTTTCGATCAACTGCTTGAGAAGATCATAAGGGCTAAAAGAGAGGAGGTCAAATGTCATGGGACTCATCATTACTCAAGAGGAGAGGCTATAGATGTTTTGACATACTACATGACCGTGGACACGACCAAATATAAGCACGATCAAAGCCTAGAGATGAAAATTTTGATATAATTACACATTAACAAGAGAACTAACAATTTCTCTTTAAAATCAAGATTTGATCGCATCGTAGAATCTTCAGATTGATTGTGGATTTTCTCATTTCTCTCTCAAGTTTCTTAAGTCTTTGACGCCTACCGTTTCCATCCTACTAAGTATAAGCGTGGGTTTGAAGGCTTTCCTTAGGCGAAGATGCTTTAAAGTTAAGCAAAGATGTTTTAAAAACGTTTGGCTTAAGAACTTGTCCTAAGAAACTGACTCGTTGTTAGAAGAGACCAGCTTATAATGCTTCAATGGATTGTTCACAAATCACAATACGACCAGTGACTGATGCATTATATATTTAAGAAGATAATCAAGAAAAACAAAGTTCCTTGAAAGACATCTAATACTCTTTATGAAACCAAAGTAGAGCCACAAAAAAGCTTCTCCATTCTCATGACACAAAAATAAAATAAAATGTTTGCTTCATTTCTTCTTATTGGGCTTTAACCAAATCTGTAGACACAACGAGGCATATGCATAAAAAGCTTAAGGATTTGATTCTCTTTCACTTAGCCTGAGGATGAGAAGCAATAAAATTAACAGCTAGATCGATGGACTGGATCTTGTCTGCTTCACCATCAGGGATCTCAAAACCAAATTCCTCCTCCAATGCCATCACAACTTCCACGGTGTCCAAACTGTCCAACCCGAGATCCTTTTCGAAATGGGCTTTTGGTTGAACCTGCAACCACAGTACAAACGGATTAGTACATAGTTCAGGTCTAGTTACATGTAATAGAAGCACTAAACGAAATAAAGCCTGAGACTTCAGATATAAGAAACAATTTATTAGATCAGATAAAAAGTCTCTAAGAATGCAACAAATTCGATGACTTATCGTTTGGTGTTTCGTTGCTGATCAACAGAGCTTAAAAACACTACAAACACCCAAACTACAAAGCCTACAAGTAAAAGAAAATATTATCACTCGAGTAAACCTCTCAAAAGCTTTATTGTTTGATGTTTTGTTGCTGATCGGGAGAGCTAAGACGCACAACATAAACATCCAAAACACAAAGCCCACAAGTAAAAGAAAATGCACAAATGATCACTCAACAATTGATTAGATTAGATCAGATGAATAAAAGAAACTAAGAATGCAACAAATCCAGTGACTTTATTGTTTGATGTTTTGTTGCCGATCGAGAGACCTAAGATGCACAACATAACATCAAAACATCCAAAACACATAGCCTACAAGTAAAAGAAAATGCACAAATGATCACTCAACTAAACAACTCAAAAGCATCTAGATACACACACTCCATGCTCATCAAACCAACATCTTACAAACCCCTCTTCTACAAGATTGTGATCCTTGGAAAGCTCAACCTAATCAAAGATATTGAAATGACCATCACTAGTATCAGTCAGACCCACTATTCATCAGCTAGAACAACCAAACATGGCATGACAAAAACATGAATTCACACATAGGCCTCACTAATTAGTTTCCAACCCTTTATTACAAATATCCATTGCTATACTAAGTGTAAACATATCTCACTAAAGCTACAAAACAAGTAGTAGAAAGCATTTAATATAAAATTGATGCAATGGAGATAACTCAGACACATACACATAAAACTGTCACTCACATTTGCTCAACATGATAAAATTTTCTCCTTTGTTCATAAGAGTAAAAAACAAAATGCTTAATCCTAAACACTAATTCTATTAAAGTCTTGATATTGAAATATAAACACTAAACCCCATTTTCAAAATCAAATCTTGTTTCTTCATCTAATCATATATTATCCAAATAAGCTTCATTTTAATAAGATCTTACACAATTTCATTGCAATACAAATCAAAATGGGTCGAATCGAAGGAAAAAATACCTTTGAAGGATCAACTTTTCCGAAGTTTTTGACAACAGAGAGAACACGATCTGTGACCTCAGATTTGTCAAGGAAAGAGCCTCTAACTTCTTCAGAGAAACGACGAAGAAGAACGGAGAAAGGAAGTGCACATTCTCTAGGGCTTTCAATTGTTGGATTGACGTTGACTCTAAGGTATCGAAGCAAAGCACTTCTCGCCGCCATTGTTGTGTATTGCAGAGAGAAGAAGAATTAACCTAAAAAAGCTTTCTCTGTGCTCTTCAGGGAGAGAATTGGTTGGTTTTGAGATATGAAAACGACGTCGTTGGTTGTGTAGTGGGCTTTTTTTGTTATTCGAGCCCATTAACTCTGGACTTAAAAGTGTTTTATCTTGTATCGGTTTTAATCTGGACTTAGGTGTTTTATCTAGTANAGTTTTGGTTTTTTTTTTTTTTTTTTTTTTTAATAACGTCTGATGCTTCATTAATAAGTTAGAAACATGATACATAGTCTTGAAATAAACAATTCCGCAAACAATTCGGAGGATAAAAATAACTTCGTAAAGTAACTTGTTGATAATGAAATAAATAACTCCCGCGGTACTACCGTGAACATATATATAACATCAGTGAAACGATCCATCCAAAACTGTGCATGTCGACGAGGAGGTGCTGCATTGTAACTTGCATTATGCGATCGTGCAAGAGATCATATAGGGTCATACAATCACCCTCTATTACAATTTTCCGAAATCTAGTATCGGTTTTTATCTTAATCAGAATTTCTCTAGCTATAACAAAACGAAGATTATTATGGATGTAAATCAAGTCTTGAACATTACTTAGATTCAACTTACTTTTTTTTAAAGTGAGTGAATGAATAAGTAAGAATTCCAATTGTGCTCAAGTACATAAGAAGATGAACTAGGCTATCCAAGCAAACAAGCAAGTTAGTCTTCATATTCAGATTTCAACTCTTACACTAACTAATCAAGAAAACTGATTTAAATGAGTGGCTGAAGGAAGGAAGACAAGATGTTACTCTACTGAAGAAGATTCGGATCTCACCACATTCAACCTTATCTATGTCAAGAAGATTTTGCATGTATTGGGATTGGTTAATGGGAATTGTCATCTACTAAGCCGTAACCGTTGGTTCAGTTATGTTCTTTGTATTTTGTTATTAACTATATGTGGTTAAGTTAAATTAAATTGGCTATAGACCCATAAACTCTAGACCGAACTGAGCTTGTAGTATTTTACTATTTTCTTTCTTTATTTTTAAATTAATTACCCTTTAACAAAAAGAAAAAAAAGTTTATAAGTATTAAAAGGTGTTGAATCGTGAACGTGGTTTAGTGACCTACTAAAAACTGGCACCACCTCATTTGAATCCCCACTCCTTTAAATGGAGTTTATTGGCTTAATGGACCGATCAGTATTCAGTAGTGCCTTAGTAAATGACAAAAAAATAGTATCAAAATGTGTTAAGATTAAAAATTTAGTACAAACAAATTATTGAGTACGTTTAATTACATTTTTTTGTCGATGGTCATAACCGGTTAATGATGTTATTCCGGCGAGCTTCGATGAGTTTTGCCATCCATATTCCATTTTAGCATCAATTTTCCGGTTCTCATTCATTTTCCGATTTCGGTTAAGTAAGACCGGCTGTGTTTTAAGTCTACGATTTAACTTCGGTTCAGTTTTTAATGTAATTTTATTTATCTTGATGTTAAAACATTATAAGGAGAGAAAACTATCTACTTATATAAATGATGATTATAGTATATCGTGAGATGAGTCATTTATTTATTTTTTATCAGTCTAAATGACTCATTAGCAAGTCCTGAAAATCTACTGAAAATCCATACACTTGAACATATATGGAAATATGAACTCAAGAGAGTCAAGACTATATATACTACATGTACGGACGACACTCTCTTAACTCTTAAATTCTTGTCATTGACCAATAAGTTATAAATTTTGCTGTCTGGTATTTTTTTCCACTTCACTATTCGAAATGCTAAGAAAAAAATAAAACCAACTTTAGGGAAATAAATAAATTAGGCACATGACTTCGGTTCATGTCGGGTCGGTTCAGTTCGGTTAACTCGATTATCGATTAATCCAAATTAATATGAAAATTGTCGAAATTAACCGAAATAAGATCTAAATAACCAAATTTTTTTTTTCATTTAAATTCGGTTTGGTTATTGATGAAAACTAATTTAAATTTAGTAAAACCGTTCTAATTGTGGTATAATCCAATTATCTTTTAAAATTAAACAATTTCTGCTAACCGAACATCGAACCGAACCAAAATTTTTGGCTAACCGAAATAATTTTATCACGTTGTCGATCGGTTTAGAATCTATAACCAAAATCAAACCAAACAACCAAAATCTCGATTCGGTTCGATTCGATTGGGTAATATATCCTGGGGCTAAAAAATATCTTTTCAAACATCACTAAATGTCACCACCACAAGAATCAGATCCTTCGAAAAAAGAAGAAGAACAAGCTGTTTTATTACCATTGGCATGGGTTATATTATCTATCGTTTGATTCGATATTGGTGTGGTAATGAAGTGGAGAATTAAAGAATACTAAATAAAAGACCCCACATATTCCCTTAATAAAACAAAACATATTTCTACAAAAATCAATAAATGTTATAACCAAAATAATTGAAAAAAGTAGCTCGAGAGACGAAGAAGAAGAAGAAGTAGCATTTGCTACTTTACCAAAATCCCCCAACCACATAAACCCCCCACAAACTCTTCACAAAGAAAAACAAAAAAAGATGAGACCTTTAGAAGTATCGAAGATCTCTCTTGTTGTTTTACTCTTTCTTCTATTCTCAATCTTCATCAGTTTCAGTCACCAGGTGAGTAGATCCCTTCACTATTTGTCACTAAAGTTATCTTCTTTTTCATCTGGGTGTGTCTAATTTCGTCAAAAATCATACCTTTAAACCAAAGTTTTGAGCTTTCTTTAGCTTTAGAGAATGAGTAATTCTGGGTTCTTGATTGTGATTTGTTAGGCAAATGAGGTAGTATCATCAATTAAAGAAGATAAAGAAGAAGAGATGATGATGATGCCATTAATGGAAGAGAAGTTTATGGTAATGAATGAAACAAGAAGAAAGCTTGGAAGTTTTCAGATATGTTCAGTTTGTACTTGTTGTGGTGGTGCTAAAGGTCTTTGCTTGCCTTCACCTTGTTGCTATGCTATTAACTGCAACATTCCTAATAGGCCTTTTGGTTATTGCTCTTTCACTCCCAAAACTTGCAATTGCTTTGGTTGCCATATCTGAGATCTTCTTCTCATTGTAAGTCTTCTTGTTCTTCTCTGTTCTTGGTTTCTTCTCACTTCTTGTTTTGATGTTTGGTTCTTTATGTTTGATTATAGGGCAAGAGAATGGTGAATCTGAATCTTGATTTCATCTGCAAAGTGTGAAAGGGAAGAAGGAAAAAAAAGAATATCTGTTTTTGTCTATAATTTATTTTATCAGTCTTCATTAAATTTCATTACCTACTATCTCAGCAACATCATCATCCTCATTAATTAATTGTCTTTTTGCATTGCCATTTTTATAAAAATTTTAGGGTTTTTTTTTTAAGAGGATCTTGTTTACATGACTTCAAGCAAGATTTGTTTTATCCTTCTATCTTCAATCAATTCTCTATCTGTCTTTCCTTTTATTTTCATTCTCTTGTTTACTACAATTTGTTTTCATATGGGTTTTAAAAAGTTAGTATTTTTATCATTAGGATTTTGTACTTGTAGCATATTTTGGAAAGAGTCATTTTTTTGGTTAAGTTGGCAAATTTGGAAGAATAATTAATATGATGGTGATGATGGTGGTGATGGTGATGGAGGTGTGATAGTGAAGCTGTTAAAGTTAAGTCTTTGTAATGAGTGATATGTTTAAGAAAATGGATCAAAGTTTAGTGCTCTGTTCTGATCTGATAAGATCTTAAGTATTTGTTTTAGTTTAAAAATAGAAGAAGAAGGAAAAAAAAGTTTCTTTTTGAGTTAAAAAAAACAATTATTCATCTCTGAATATGTTTTATTTATTGACAGTGCAAAAGAGACACTGTTATTATTGTAAGAGATGTTTTAAATCAAATGTTTGTTCCAATTAGATCTGAAATTAATTACTAATTGTTCATTATTATTCACACATGGGACATGATAAAGTTGTCTTGTTGATAAATTAGTCAATATGTTTGAGCTATGAGTCTTGACCTGACCAAAGCAGTTATCCCGTGATTGATTGGCTTTTATTAATTGGACAATTTTGCATTAATATCCACAAGCCAGTCATGTTTAGTTAACTCTAAATTACTGTCGTAAAGATAAATTAAACTCAAAATTAAGATATTCTGTCTATTGGTGATTAAAATGTCGGAGAACAGTATCTTTTTAATAACAATAAAAGTACATTAGGAACACAATTAATTCAAAGTAACTTGGAGTATAAAAATACGGTTAACTCGATAAGAAAATCGATGATAATATAACTATTACGAACCGAACAAAACTTTTCAAACCAGACCGAACCGAGATTTTCAGTTTTATTGGTTCGTGGTCGGTTAGTAATGTTGAACTGATCGGCAGTTTGAAGAATTAACTTTGGCCTTTGGGTATTGTTTCAGTTTGGGTCGATTCATCTGAAACGAAACTATTGTCATCCGATTCAATTTGTTAATGTGAAAATTCCATCAATGTTACCAATGGTTCAGTTAATATAATGAAAAATTACAAACCAAATAACCTAATCGAACTGAATGAACCGAATTTTAGCAAAGTAACTTATTGGTTATTTTTGTTTTATCTTAAAATCAAAACTATCCAAGAACCGAACTAATCCAAATTTTACTTTGGATTCAGTAAAAATTTCAAAAATCAAACACCTTGAAAAACTAAATTAATCGATCCGGACCGATACGAAAAACCAAATTCTTAGCCCTAACTGTTTAGATGTACTACAACTGATTTTAAAACATATATATTATTACTTGAATAATATTTAAATTATTACTTTTTACCGCAACTAATATTATCTGTAATTTTTTAAAAAGTGTTTTAATATTAATTATATAATTATATAAATAATAATAAATGTAAAAATATATAAATTGAGTAAATATTTTAAATTACCTTTAAGAAAAAAAATTTTCCTTAAGTGAGATTTCCAAAATGAAACATAACTCACATTATATATGTGAAAAAATTTATTTCCCTAAATGTCTAGCTAATCACTATGCCCCAAAATGGTATAATATATACATGAGATATCTCTAAAATAAAATGATTATCATTTGAAACTCAATTACATGCTTACACGTAAGAATGAAAAGATTACGATATCTTGAAATCTTAGTGAAAACTAAAATTGGAGTCTAGCAAAAAAATGAGAAATCTAGTGAGTAAAAACACCTTTTATTCACTATAAAAACAATCCTTATGCCAACAAAACAAAATACACATAACAAAGATAATAGATATGCGGCGAAAGATGAAGTTAGCGTTCATAGAAAATAACACCTCGAGGAAAACAACATTCAACAAGAGGAAGAAAGGGATGATGAAGAAGCTAGACGAGCTAGTGACTCTTTGTGATGTCAAAGCATGTGCAGTGGTCAATAGTCCGTATACCTCAACCCTAGAGGCTTGGCCCTCAAGGGAAGGCGTTGAAGAAGTGGTGGCAAAGTTTATGGATTTATCGGTGCTAGACCGGACCAAGAAGATGGTGGATCATGAGGCTTATTTGCGTCAGATGATCACCAAAGAAGAAGAGCAGTTGCGAAAGCTGCGTGATGAGAACCGAAATTATCAGATTCGACAGTTAATGTTCAGTTGTCTCAGAGGAGATATGAATGTTTATCATTCTGATGAAAGAGATCTTCGAGATTTGAGTTCTTTTATTGATAAGTATCTCAATGTTCTTACTCGCAGGATTGAAATCCTTACAGAGAAAGGTGAGTCATCTTCTTCTGTACAGAATCGTGCTCTTTTGGATTTTTATGATGAGATTCCAAAAAAACTACGTGGCTTTAATATGAATCTGAATTCGAATCAAAATATGATTTTGGATTTGAACCAAAATCTTAATGTCCGAGAGGACGAGGACATTCCTTCCATGGAAGGTAGCCACCACCAACCCAAAACCATCACCACTGATGTTGTTGATGTGTGTTCTCCTAACATCACCAATAATCTTTAGTCTAAGGGATTTATTTCGAGTGAAGTGTTTGATCGTTTGCATTTGTGTTTTCTCAATATATGATGAAAAACTTTATATGTGATGTCTTTTTTTTCTTTTAATTAATTGTTGTAATACTTAAAGGTTATGCCTTAAGTCTCTTTCTATGTTATTTTGGTTACTAGCTGATGTTATTTTGGTTACTAGCTGATGTGTATTATGAAACTCAGGAAGTATACCGTAAATCTGGATATTGAGTTGTAATCTGAAGGTTATAGCAAAATCCAAGGTCTAAGTATTCAAAAACTTCAAGAGAAGACTTTAAAATCAAATGCTCATATAAATTAAAACATATTTAATGTGGTATGCTAATCTTTACCAACGAATTCCTAACTATGTCTTGAGAAATACTTTTTTGATCTCTTGAGTGCCATCTATCATCCAAATCTTCCATTTCATCAAATCCAAATTTCCTCCCAACAAATCTCGATTTCTCTTATGTTAAAAGTATTATATTCATTAGTTTTGCTCAATATCCTATCTATTAAATGATAACCAAAAAACAACATTTTGATATATATATATTGAATGAACAAGAATGAAATTATAATTTTAATAAAAATGTTACTAGCATCATCAAAATATTCAAAATTCTAGTATGATTAAATTCTTAAAATACATTACAAATTTTAGTCATTACAATATGTTAAACACATATGTTATATTTAGATTGATAATATATTAAAATTTGTTTTCTTGTTACATCTTAAATACTATGTAAGAAAACTATGTCAATATTCCGATCTGATCATAGCTGGAGCTATTAATGCTATGAGTCAAAAACTAATTTGAATATAGTAATGAACATTTACTTTAATATTCAAACAGATGATATAAAATAAATATAATGTAGGCACACTTTTCATTACTATATATGTAATATTTTTTTTTTTTTGTCAACTGCATATAGAGATTAGTTTAGAAAAGCTAATGTGGCGGAATGTGGTTTACAAGAGTAACACATTGCGGTAGGACACGAACATTTCGTGCCAACTTGTCCGCTCGAACATTCTCGCTTCGTTTGATATGGGATAAAAAGAAAGATGAGAATTATTCCCTATCGATAGCTATGTCTTCTAGATAAACTGCAAATGCTGACCATTCTTTTGGGGAAGACACCATCTTCACCAGGTCAGAGCAGTCCGTCAAAAAAGCTACATGTAAATTCCCAGCACCGATCATGCATCTCATCGCCCACATCAATTCCTCTAGCTCTGCATGTAAGGGTGACAGACTCCTTCGTCGGTTGGCCGCTCCCATAGTTGAACCTACTGAGGAAATACAGTGCCAACCAAAACCTGCGAAATTATCTGTTTCCTTCCATGATTCGTCCATGTAACACCGGTAGCCAGGAAAAGTGGATGGCAAGAGGTTTGAAAGTGAGAGGGTTCTAAATTGAGGCACATGGATATTCGGGGCAATATCCTCCTCCTCCACCTGAGCCTTTTGCCAAGTCTGAAATTCCTAATTAGCCAAACGAACAACCTCAGGAGGCTTCTCATCTATATTTTCGAAATTTTTTGCATTTCTAACCTTCCAAATGTACCATAATATTCATGGATAGGAGTCATTCTGATTCTGTCTTGCCTGTCGCCAGAATAAATAGTCCATATTTGTGAACAGGGATTCCGAGGGAAATTGTGGACCTGATGGAATCTGGGAAAGAGTCCAAACTTGTCGTGCAGGTGGACATTTGAAAAGAACATGGTTAATCGTTTCTTCGCCAATTCCACACCTAGCACAAACTACATCGCAGTTAATTTCCCGATTATTGAGATTAACTGAAACCGAAATACAACCAGTAAGTGCCTGCCACATAAAGTGCTGAATTTTTGGAGGGTATTTTATATTCCAGACATGTGCCTAAAGCGGGATGCAATCCGGGCCAAATACCAGGGTAGGGGGCGAGGAAGGATTCGGGAGACGAACCGTGTGATACCCCGATTTAACCGAATATTTGCCATTCTTTGTAAAATGCCAACCGTTAGTGTCCGAGATCAAATTATGTCCTAAAGGTATCGCTGAGATCAAAGCCACATCCATTGGAGCGAAGATAATATTATGGTAGATCATTTTATAGCTTTTTACTCTTAATTATATATGTATTTATATATATGTATAAAGTTTAGTAATAACTATTCTTATTTTAAATGTCAAAAACTAATTTGAATATAGTAATGAATTTTTTTTAATAAAATTATATGTAAGTTTATATAATAAATAAAATCTTAAGCAATAATTAATAAATGTGTAGATTATAGTATAATTCTAACTTCTAACATTATTACATATCATTCAACATGTTTAGATTTCTAATAAACATGTATATGTGTAGTATAAAATTCTGATGGATAGATCACCTAGTTGATTACTATAACTATCTTCTCATATATTGTATAATTAGATGGATTCTCAATCATTCATCTGTGTGATCAACTTGAGGGTCTATTAAATACATTCGGTGGTCTATTTAATGTCTAGACCAAAAACTTCATGAATCTCTATCTCTCAAGATATGCCAAAAACGATTAGACGACCCATATTTTGGCATCCACATACATTGCTTTCGTAACAATAATACCAACTATTTAATCTGTAATACCAGATAATCTTGTCACATACGGATATAGCTAGTGTTTACTTTTAAATTTTGTTCTAGTAATACTGTTACAAAATAAGATTAATAGTAGGGAAAAAAACTGATATAACCCAAATAAAAGGTTTAATTACTAGAGTATCTCCTAAAATTGAAAGGTCATTTGAGTTTTTTTTTATGTCTAAAATACCATTTTTTCTCTTTGTTAAGAAAAATAATATTACAAAAATGCCCCTAGCGGATTTTTTGGGTGAATTCTAAAAGTTTGCGGTTCTGTTCTAACATATTTATTATTCGCGGCAGACTTAGTATATCGCGACAGATTTATTCCAACATAATTTTTCTTATAGTTATGACAGATTTATAAAATGTGCCAGATTTATAATATGTGACATATTTATTATACAAAGACACCACATATTTATCAAATTTGTGACAAACTTATTATTTGATAAACTAAATCTGCCAGAGATCTTTTAATACGACATACTTATTATTTGAACACACCACAGATTTACGAAGTTGTGATAGCCTTATAGTTTAAGAAATTAAATCTGCCACTGATTTATTTTATACGACAGTCTTATTATTTTAAGACACCACAAATTTACGAAATTTACGACAGACTTATAGTTTAAAAAACTAAATCTGCCACATATTTATTTAATATGACAGACTTATTATTTGAACACATCACAGACTTGCAAAAATTGTGACAAACTTCCTTTTTTCCTTTTCTAAGAAAAATCTAGCGTGTTATAGCAGATTTATTTGAACGAAATATATGGATTAGTGGTATCAATTTTTGTATTTAAATTGTCTATATGATTTTCAAAATGAAAATTATGTATATTCAGAATTTGCAAAATTTTTAGTCTATTTTTATTAAATATTTTAAATAAAATAGTTTAAAAATACAACATAATATTTTTATATAAAAAATGTAGTGATAAGGTAATTTTAAGAAAAATTTATTTAAAAACATTTAACCACATATTGATATTAATATGTAAATTTACATGATTATTAGTTTATGATATTATTGGGACCATATTTTTACATAGGAGTTTCAAAAAAGTTATTATTTTATAATCTTATCGAATTTTGTCAATTATTACATTGGTCTGATTCGAGACCGACAATATTTATTAATTTATAGTAATTATTAATTTATCGAATATTAATTTATAGAGATTTGACTGTATCTATTATTTGAAAGAAATATATATGTGATAGCGAATTTATTTTAGTTGTTGCACTTAGTAGCCTAAGTGCTTTACTTCTCAAATTCTCTCTTCTGCTCATCTTTGATCAAAAAGAGATATTTGATGTATGAGATTTAGAAACCCAGTCTAGATAATCATGAGTAGCACCTGTTTTGTTTTGTGTCAGGACCAAAACAATCCCCTATATATTAATAGAGAAGCACACTTGACACGTG
>OVAQ01002176.1:0-13807 GCA_900406345.1 Erysimum cheiri | reverse complement strand
ACTAATTTTTGAATCTGAGGAGTATCTCAGATTAAAACTCTATTTTGGAGGAATTTCTCTGTGTTTTTATTTGGTAGAACTATTAAATGTAATTTTGTTTTAGGTAATTAATATCCATAATCATGATCTTTTCTTTGATTTTAAATTACAGAGATGCAATGAAGATAAGGGCAATGTACTCGTTGATATCTTCCATATATCGTTCTAACGTGCTAAGTGTTGTTTCTTGTTCTTGTTTTCTATTTTTTCTTTTTGGATAACTGTGAGTGCTAGATACTAAGAACCGAAATCGAAATACAATAAACAAGACAGAAAACGGATTTCTTTATTGATTGAGATTGGAACTCTCTGTTAACAAGACGACTTGAGGAACAAAAGAGCTATGACAACGATCAAATTAGGGTTCTTAGGTGTAAAAAATTGCGGATCCCCCTTGATAAAGCCGAGAGCTCCTTTTTATAGCTAGGTAGCTTGTGGTGAAGCCCTAGATTTGCATATCTTCTTTCCTAAGTCTTCTCATTAGCATCAAATGCTGTTTTTCATGAGTTGTTGAATGAAATCTCGCCAAATGATCTTCAAATATGTCGAAATATCTTGCCCTATCTTTGGCTCGGATCCGTCCCGAGCTCAAAGAGGATGAGTTCGACATAACCGAGCTGACGAGGTCGGCTATGGTTTCTCGGGAAGAAATTGTTGGTCTAATTGAGGTAAATCCCGGTTCAATCTAGGTTAACCGAGTGGTGCTAAATCACTCTCCAACAATCAGTCCCCCCCAGTTCGGTGAAGGAAGATGCAATCGAGTTCGGCGAAGTTGAATTTGAATTTTGACTTGGATTTAAGCGGGAATTTTTGAAATGCGAGATCTTCCCTCGGCTTCTATCGCAAGCCGGTTTTGCTGAAGTGGACAGGCACGTGTGAAATTCGATGGGCGGTTGATAAGACAACCGGGCTAAACAAGGCTTGATTTCCAAACGGGCCGCCGATAATTCGCGAAGCTTGCTCTTTCCTTAGCGTGCTTGATCCTTCAATTAAGGTAAACTTCATCATCCTTCTTTGTTTCATTTACATTTGCGTTGATTCGTAGAATTCGTCTTTAGCCGTCAATAGAGTGATTGGAAGTAATGAGCTCTTCAACGTCGTCTGAAGACTATGTTCCGTTGGCAAAGTTGCTGGCGGTGCAACGCCTTGTGAATCGGCAGAAGAAAAGTCGTGGATCGCCAGAGTCGGTGAATCCTCTGAAACTGGCTGAAACTAGGGTTTTCCGGTTGAATTTCGAAGGAGAAGGGTCTGGGTCCGCCGTTCTCCGTGGAATTTGAATGGTGGAGATTGCTCCGGTCGATGAAAGTGGCAGCTCAGTGGCTAGAGATATATGTGATACCCCAGTTTCGCCTGAACGACTTGAATTTGACCTCGAAGTCGAAGCTGACTCGGACGGAGATATCGCAGGCCCTGTGTCGGTATCGAAAGCCGAGAGTGTAGAGAGCTTGTTGAAATCTCGAAATTTCTCGGGGGTTCAATTCGTCATCCCCAAGCGCACTCAGAGGCCGTGGACTCCTCCGCGAGGTTACGTTTGTCTTTATGAAGCTTACTTCAAGAAATGTCATCTTTGGTTCCCTCTTCTATCTCTTCTGCTTAAGTATTGCACTCATCGCAAGTTGGCTATTGCGCAGCTATCTCCAACAGCTATTTGCAACATGGGCGCTGAGGCCGGATTTCGCGTGGATCCTCTGTTTTTTGAGATGCTCACTGATGTCAAGAAGACGGGGCGTTACGCCAAATATTTCGTCATTAACATGAACCCACGCTATAACATTCTCCTTGGGGGAAATGATAGCAAGTATGAATCTTGGGAGACGAACGTTCCTTTGAGTCTCCGCGCGTTGGGGGATTGAGAAAATGGTGTCATTCGCCCGGTAGAGTTTGATTAGAATATAGGCTTTTTCCTTTTGATGCAAATTGGATTTTAATGCTTTGTTTTCTTTTGGCAGGAAAGCATTTTCACACTAAGGAGCTTTCGGGAGACTTTCGCGAAGCTTTTGATCGTATCATATCCATCTCGGAGCGAGATTGGATAAGCTTTACTCGCGAAAGGGTTGTTGCTGCTGCTGGGATGGTAAAGGTGACCGGTTTCGTTGCAGATTTTGCTTCTACCCTTCAGGGTGTGATGGGTGTGCCTCCTGCTTCTGCTGATCCTCCGCGAGAGCTCAACACTGGAGTTGAGATGAACCCTTCTGCAGAGCTCCAAGTGAAGAAGAAAAATGATAAGGTGATTGTTGAGACTCCTGCCATTGCCGATTCCTTATCTGGCAAGAAGAGGAATGCTCCATCGTCTTCAAATCCAAGACCTTATGTCAAGAGGCCTAAGCCAAGCGTGCCTAAGTTCGCTGACAATGTGCACTTCAACTACAAGAGGGATGAGCCTCTGGTCAATGATAGCTGGTCGTGTGCTGACATGGTCAGGCAGGTGAAGATCGCGTCCGCTCCGATCTCGGATTTCACCATGTTGAGGCATCCAGATCACTACCAGGACTATGCTCAATCCGTATTTTGGGTAATGCTCTGTTTTACTTGATGTTCCAAAGCTACTTCCGCCTATGCTGACTTGTTGTCGATTGCAGATGATAGGGTTTGTAAATTCCATGGTTTGCGAGTATGAGAAAACTGTTGCTTCTGCTGAGAAATCTTCCAGTAGCTTTTCTGAAGAGTTTGAGGGAATGGCTTGGGCCATGAAGAATGCGAATGCCAGTCATGCTGAGCTGCAAAGTCAGAAGGACGCCCTAGAAGATAAGTGTTTTTCTCTTGAGAAAGCTGCCGACGAGACTGTCTAGCTCCTGCCCGAGAAGCACAGTGACCTAAAGGCGGCTATTGTCGCAAGAGATCAAGCTATTGCTGAACGTGTTCAGATCAACGAGCGAAGGATGCCGAATGCGCCAGGCTGAGGAAATCTCAAACCGACTTCGTCTTTCAGGCCGGAGCGAAAGAAGAAAGGCGTCTCGACAAGGTGAAGAAATATTTGAAGGAGCAGAAAGAGATGAGCCTACTCTCTCACTTTACAACCAGGCTGAAGGCATTTCGCAGACGATCAACCTTCTAGTCGGGAGGTGCCACGCCAAGGTGGTCGATGGGGTCCTTGAGGAAATAGATCAGAAACGGGTTGCGGCGAAGGAAGCTGCCAACGTGCTCGATGTCAGCGAGCTAAAGACACCCGACCTGACCATGACTCCGGATCCCTTGGCGGCTTTTCTTCCTTCCCTGCCGAGATCGGACGATGCTCCGTTGACAATCCCTGAAGGTATTGATCAGCATGGCACCAATGCTGCGGTGATTGGTGAAATGGATGCCTTTAAGGATTCTGCTTCTGAGAAGGCCCCATGAATGTGTAATATTTAGCTTTCCCTTTGTTGCGAATATGGCTGCTAGTATATTGCGAATCGCATTTCGAATTAAGATCATAACTTAATTAATTTCGGTTTTCTCTTTTGGTAAGATATTTGCATCGATTGGCTGAGCCGATTTTGCTATCCTTGAGGATGTTATGATTTGCGTGAGATACTATCTTTTAGAACGATCTTGTTTCCTTTTTGTTGAGAACGAATATCCTCTTCGGATATGAAATGATTACGATCTCCGAGTATAAATACGAGGTCACCTTTAGGGTTTCTTGCTCATCGAATTAGCATTTCCTTTTTTTTTTTTTCGGCTCTGCTTCCAATGCTCGAACTGTGTCCGTTCGCCGTCATGCCGGTGTGAGGCGTCCTACTTTTGTGTGCGCCCTGGACCTGTCGGGGCGTCTGTTCCCGGTGTTATGCTGTCGAGATGAGGCTCTTCGCGGTGGCGAGCTCTTTGACTACATCTGGGTACCTTGGGCCTTCTTGCAAACTTTGAGTCAAGCCGATCGCAGCGATATTGAAACGTTCCTCCTTGCTCTCAAGAGGAAGAATGCTGAGATTCGTGACCGTTTAAGGAGTGTGGAGGTTCAGCGTGTTGAGTATGAGACCGTCCTTAGGTGGCTTGAGTTGCATCCGAGAGATTGGATCCGGTTCGAGCTCAGCCGTGTTGCCCCTATGTTGTGGCGTTTGAGGGATTACTGTGTGGATTGCTTCCTCGGTGCTTCTACCGCCAGAGTGGCTCGTGGAGCCGTGAAGTGCGAATTTGATGGTGACTTCGCCCCCAATGCTGTGAAAGACTTCATAGTATCCTGGTTTTCTTGCGACGCTGAAGCTCGACAGGCTCGTGAGTTCGTTCAGAACGTGAGTTGTTATTTTTGGATCTTCTTCATGATTCATTTATAACATCTTTATCTTCTGATTTAAGTCTTTCTTGTGTTGGAAGTTGCGCGTTCTTCACGGAGGGTACATATACAATCTCCAGCACTTTCGCTTGAAGAAAGAGAACCTGGATCGGAGGGAGGTTGAGCTGAGAGCTGAACTTCGTCACCTTGTTGCAAAGAAGGCGAAGGTCGTCGAGAACCTTGATGATGTCGAGCAGAAGCTGAGAGCGTTGGAGATTCGCCCGGTCGATTGTAAGAGATACGGTCTCCAGAGGAAGTATCCCATGCCTGAACCATTGCGTTTGGTTGTGAAGCGCCACAGGGAGATGTCCGAGAAAGAGAACGAGTGATCTCCTTTTCGTTCTGTTTTAGACTTTTATGCCGTGTTTGGTTTTTGCTTCAACTACTCTTGCTTCTGTACTTTTGTTTCTGGATATTCGAATCCTCTTTGCAATGAATAAATTCCTTGTTTTGCTTCTATTTTGGCCTTGAGCCGATCTGATCTGATATTTTGCCATTGTTGGGCTTATGAGGTCGGTCCTTGGGCCGACGAGCTGGGCCCTGCTCCAATCTGCGTTATAAGTGTTTTGACCATATTGCCCTTGCTGCAATTAATGAGGGAGAGATTGCGATGTGATTTGAAAGGTCGTGTTGGGTTGCGAAGTGTCGATTTAGCTTTCCTCTATAAGTAAAGTGGCGCTTCCTCTTTCTTTCTTCCAGATCTTTTGTCATCTTTTCAACGAGAAAATCGGGAGAAAATGGGGGATTCTTCGCACTGTTCTTCTCGGACCACTGTCTTCTCCTCCGAGGAGGAGTATCAAGAGTTTGTGGAGCTGGTTCCTACGCTGTACCTTGCGCACAACAGAAGTTGTCGATCTCGTTTGCCGCCAAGGCGGGTTTCGGCTCCGGATCCTCCATCTTCTCCGAAGGGCCCTTTTTACGTTCTGAGTTGGGAACGGGGTTCCAATGAGAAGACTGACGAGGCCTTCGACCCTTGGAAAGATTCCTGCTATATCGAAATCCCCAGTTTCGAGATGAAAAGTCAGAACTTCGAGTATAAGCGCGTGCCCGAGCTCTAGGATTTCATCTCTACTTTGCCGACGGAGGCGGCAGCGCGATCGAGGGAGTGGATCAAGACGGTAAGTGACTCGCACTTTCCGTTTGCGAATCTGTGACCTTAGGTTCTGTATCCCCTGAATCTTGAAATCGGAATTTGTGTAGGTGAAAGATCTTCATTGGGACTTCCTTCGCCACCACGCTGATGCGATGTACACGGTGATCGAGATGGAGAGATCCATGAGGTGTTTGGAGGCGCCGCCGAAGGAGTGGCTTCGCCTTGGGCTGGACAAGGTTGCTCCAATGCCGGAGGAACTGAAGAGGCTCTGCCGAGGCGAGGGAAAGTGAAGAGGTGGCTAGGGTTAGCGCGCCATTTTTAACATGTTTTTGTTAATCAGCCCGCCTGTGGGTTTAATCAAATCTCTGTTTTGAACATGGTGCCCGCTTTGGGTTTTTATTTTGAATGCTTTTTGGATATTTCGCGAATTAAGTAAATTGGCTTTTGTTTGTCTGTTTGCTTGATTGTTTGCTTGACCGCGAACGACTGATCATTAGTGATCTGAGAAATTGATTCCCGAACTGACAATTTGACCATGGTGAGGTTGCTTGAAGTGCAAGCGTAATTGAATTTGATGTGCGAAATGAAATCGGCTTATCGATCGACTCCGAACTGAGAACTGAATAAGAGGTCATAATTCTGAGTTCGGGCGAGAGACATGAGATGTGTGAGTACTGACGCTTTGTAAGTGTCCTTGCCGCGGGACGTCTCCCGGCTTACCCCAAGTAACTTATTGCGCGCGTTCACTAGAGAGCTGATCTATGTGTATTGCGAGTGCCCTGGCCGAGCTCGGCATCTATAAGGTGCGAGTGCTGATCTCGGCTTACACCTGTTTTTCTCAACAGAATAAGCGCTGCCATTCAGAGAGCTGATTTCAGGTCTCTTGGTCAGGTTGTCTGGAGCATTTTGTGGAATTTATGGTCCGGCTTTTACCCATTTTTAGAGAAAAGTTGCCTAGGCTAGTCTCGACTGGGGTGGATTATTTCACCACTGCATCGATGTGGAACGCGTAGAGATTTCACACCTGGCTAGGGGAAAAATGTAAATATGGGTTTTAGCGTACCGTGCTTAGAGCTTACGACCGTAATACGGTGTTGGGTTTAATGTTTGTTTTGCATAGTGAGAACTGAGTTGCGAAGGATCGGCTTACGAAAGGCGATGTAAAGAGATAGAAACAATAACCGAGTATTGCTTTACTCAAAATGATTTGTAAGCCAGAACATTCGTATTTTGGGACCATGGCTGCGCTCAGAGAGCTGCCTACGTACCAGATGAGGGGATCGATCCATCCGTAGTTCACTTTTCGAAGAGCTTAGAGAGCTTGGTTTTTGCGGTCGTGCCTAGTAGTAGTAGCGCTTGAAGTTCATTGAGTTCCAAGAGTTGCGAACTGCCTTGCCATCCATGGTCATGAGCCAGTATACTCCTGGTTTGACGACTTTGAGGACCTGATAGGGTCCTTCCCATTTGGCTCCGAGTTTACCGGCGTGTTTCTCCTCGGTGTTGTGGAACACCTTTCTTAAGACGAGATCGCCCTCGACGAAATGGCGATTTCGAACCTTTTTGTTGTAGTATTTCGCAGCTAGATGCTGATAGTTTTGTATGCGAAGCAGTGCTTGGGTCCTCTGGCCCTCGATGAAGTCGAAGTTATCTATAAGCATAGCCTCGTTGAGTTCGGGATTAGCCGGGAGAGCCTGACGCCGTAGGGTTGGGATCCGTACTTCAGCTGGAGAGAGTGCTTCGACTCCGTAGGCAAGGCTAAAGGGAGATTTTTTGGTCGCACGTCGCGGCGTGGTTCTATACGACCATAGTACACCGTCTAGGTGTAGCGCCCATAGATTCTTTTCAGCTTCCAGCCGCTTGCGGAGACCATCGAGGATTGTCATCTTATTGGCTTCGGCTTGTCCGTTGCCTTGAGGGTACCCCGGGGTCTAGAAGCTGAGTCAGATTTTCTACTTGGCACAAAAGTCATTGAATACTTCCAAAGTAAAATTGGTATCGTTATCAGTAACGATCTCGTATGGGAGCCCGTGGCGGGTTATGATGAATTTCCACATGAACTGGACGACATCGAGCCCGATGATGCCGATGTATGACTCGGCTTCCCCCCATTTGGTGAAGTAGTCGGTCATTATAAGAATGTGGTGCTTACCGTCAGATTTGATGAGGGGACCGACGGCGTCCATTACCCATCACATGAAGGGATAAGGCTGCGTGACTGAGGCGAGTAGCTAGGTAGGCATGTGGATGATTTGGGCATGCCTTTAGCATTTCTCGCACTTCTTGGCGAAAGCTTCACAATCGGCCATCATTGTAGGCTAGTAGTGACCCGATTTCTTGATTTTTAGTGCGAGAGACCTGGCACCGGCATGGTTTCCTCCTGATCCTTCGTGGACGTCGCACATAACCTTCTTCGATTTCGAGTCGCTGATGCAAGTCAGTAAGATTCCGTCAACGCTCCATCGGTAGAGGTTGCCACCTACGAGGCAATAACCTGCTGCCCTTGTTTTCAGCTTGCGTGCTTCCCATCTGTTGGTGGGAGCAGCTCCGTCTGCTATGTAGTGCGCGATTTCGGTTCTCCAATCCATTGTATCCGAGGTTTCATCCGGTATAAGGTTCGCTAGTTCGTGAAGCGCTTCGCCGTCTGGTTCGCCTAGAGGAGGCTCCTCTGTCGTGACAACGCATAGTCCTTTCCCGAGCTGAATGCTGGGTGCTAGTATGCTCTCCACTGGTATTTTACGGCATATTCTTGATTTTGATGCTGATGCCAGGGCGGCTAACGCGTCGGCCGGAGCGTTGTCAGCTCGCGGTACTTTGGTGAGATAGAACTCATCGAACTCCTTTGCGAGCTGCTGAGTGAGTTTCATGTACGCGTCCATCCTTTCATTCTTGGCCTCGTACTCGCCACTAAACTGACTAGCGACGAGCTGGGAATCGCATAAAGCATGAATTCGCTTTATTCCCATTCCTTGAGCTATACGCAATCCGGCTAGTAAGGCCTCGTATTCGGCTTCGTTGTTTGAAGCGTTGAATTCGAGTCGGAAGGATTGTTCGAAGACTTCTCCGGTTAGGGGTTCCAGGCGCACTCCGACTCCTGCTCCGTGTTTGGATGAAGATCCGTCGACGTGGAGCGTCCACAGTTCGCTATCCGATGTGCTCTCGGTGAGCTTGGCTGGTAGCTCCGTGATGAAGTCTGTGAGGACTTGCGCCTTCTGGCTTCACCGACTGCGGTATTCGATGTCGTACTCGCTGAGCTCGATCGCCCATTTGGCCATTCGTCCCGATTAAGTTGGACTGTTGAGAATGGTACGGAGGAGTTGGTCGGACAGTACGACGATTGTATTAGATTGGAAGTACGGTCGAAGCTTGCGAGCTGCCGTGACCACGGCTAAGGCCAGCTTTTCCAAGGTTGGGTATAGCAGCTCGGCGTCGATATGAGACTTGCTGACATAGAATACCGGTTGCTGCTCACCCCGGTCTTTCCAAATTAGTACTCCGCTTATCGTTGTGCTCGAGACTACGACATAGAGGTAGAGTGTGTCTCCTTCTTCGGGTTCGACTAGGACGGGCTGATGGTCAAGTATTCCTTCAGCTCGGAGAAAGCTTTCTCGCAGCGTTCGTCCCATTTGGACTGCACTTCCAGTATCTGTCCAGCTCGGAGGCGGCGTTCGACCTCTTCTTGGACTGCCGTGGTACGATCAGTACCCAGCTTTCGGCGTTTCTGACGGACCGGTTTATGGTTCGGGTCGACGTTCAACTCGTGGCTTGTGATGTCTGGGCTTATCCCCGCCATGTCAGCTATGAACCAGGCGAAGGTTGCAGAGTGCCTTCGCAAGAAGTTGACCAGCTCGTCTCTGATCCCGTCGTCGAGATCTTTTCCTATGGCCACGCATCTTGCAACGTCTGATTCATCGATGCAAATATGCGTTGTTTTCTCCACCGCGAACGCGGCCTTGCGAAGTGTATGACTCTTTTCGGCTCCAAGAAGGTTGGTAGTGTCTTCTTCTTTTTCCTCGACCAGACGCTGCTTTTTCTCGATCGCGTAGCAGGTACGCGAGTCCTTTTGATTTCTGTAGTGGGTGAATATTGTACCGTCCAGCGTCAGGAATTTCAAGCATAGGTGGTAGGTGGATGAGACTGCTTTCATAGCATTGAGCCATGGTGTTCCTAGTATAGCGTTGTAGATAGGCGGGGCGTTAACCACTATGAACTTGGTGATTTTTGCGATGCCTCCGACCTCAGCAAGTAGCTTGATTATTCCGACAGATTTCTCGAATTACGAGTTAAATCCTGTGAGATAGCGGAGAGTAGGCTTGATCCGATCGTCGCCTATCCCCATCTAAGGCAGGATCCTCTGGAAAATTATGTTCACTGAGCTCCCTGTGTTGATGAGAATTCTTCCCACGTCGAAGTCTCCAATCAGAACACGCACCACCAGGGTGTCATTGTGTGGATACATGATTCCCCTCGAATCGTTCCCGGAGAACGAGATCGGGACATCTTTCGCTTTGGCTTCTGGAGGCAAATCTTGAGCGTGGTAAACTTGTCTTTCTCTTTTTTCAGATGGACTTAGGGGAGTCGTTGCAGTTGAACAGGCCTCCCATGATCATGTTGACCCTCTGACGTGCGGGGGGGGTCACCTTGTCTCGGCCTCTCATCGCGTCCTCGCTTAGGCGGTTCAGGGAGATTTTCAGTTCCCCGATCTCAGCTTTGGGGGTTGCCCTCAGCTCTGGTGTCATCTGTGTTGTGCTCCTTGTCTTCCACTCTCCTGCGCCACCGTTCTGAGTCGCGTTCTGACCGCGGCTTCTTGGCGTTTTCTTCCGGTTTGCTCTCTTCGTCTCGATCAGGGCGGTCTTTCTTGCACGGCTCAATGCGTATTTCCCCGGATTGGTATCCATTAAAGAGGGAGTACTTGAACTGTCGGCAGTTCTCCGTGAAATGCCCGTTCATTTGATGGTACGTGCAGTACGCATTTGGATCTGCATCATCGCGGCTCCAGGTGTTCCACCTCTTGTTCCGTGAGTATGTTCGACTTCGATCGCTTTCGACCGCACATGAGGTTATCCTTCGATCTTTGCCTTCCTTGTAGTCTTTGTCATAGTGTTGACTTGGTTCTCGGTACTCTTCCTTGGCCTTTTCTTTGGTTGCGGGAGCCCTCGGGGGAGCATGCTTTTTAGCTAAGACGGTCGTTTCTTCTTCTAAGTTGATGCACCTCGTGGCCTTGTGAAGAAGATCCTGAAGAGATTCAGGCTCTCTCAGGATGAATTCGTCTCAGAAACGGGATTTGTACCATGTGTTCTGTCTGAGCGCAGCTATGATAGCGTCGTCCGTCACCGCTATGCGGGCTATCACTTCTTTAAATCGGTCAATGAAGGCTCTGAGCGACTCCGTTGGTCCTTGGATCACGTTCCACATATCGGCGTTGGAAGCACCCTGCTTGATATACATGGAATAATGTTTGACGAAAGCTGTTGAAAGCTCGTAGAACAAACTGATCGAGTTTGGTTCAAGTCTCGAGAACCAGGTCAATGCATCTCCGCTGAGGGATTCGACGAATTGCTGGCACTCACCGACGTCTCACTCTTTCGGTTTGAAGTGAGCTCGGTTGGCTGCGTACATGAATTTTGTGAGGACCTGACTTGGGTCGTCCTTCCCGGCATAGAGCGGAAGTTTGAGCTTAGCGGGCGGATCGGGAATGCGTGTGATTTGCTCTTTGAAAGGAGTTCGTCGTGTTAGGGCTAGGACCCTGTCGATTTCGGGAGCTTCACTCGTCACGCGGTGCATCCTAGATTTTATGTCTTTGAGTTCGTTTTTCATTCCTTCGAGCTCGTTGCGGCGTACCTCGTTTTCGCCGTTGATATTTCCTTCAGTTGTCGAGCCACTCTGATTGACGGAAGGTGCGATTGTTGGCAGCCTCGCGGGCGGATCTTCCGATCGTCTGTTTCCGATGGTGTTCTGTTCGATCCGGTCGAACTCCTGATTGTGATTCCTGATGAAGTCGTCCTCCGAGAACTCAAGTCTTCTACGGACGGATCTGGGTTGTTCGGGGGGATGCATGCTTCGCGCGACCTGCTCGATTCTCTGGTTGTTTTTCATGATGTTGTGGCTTTGTTTGTCGAACCACTCGACGAGCTGTTGCATCATGTTTTGGAACACGACCGGGGTGACTGTGTCATGCTCGGTTGCGCGGCTGTTATCCCCATTCCCGTTCTCGGTTGTTCCGATGTTCGATGGATTGGGGTTTTTGTTGGCCGTGACTGCGTCGACGGCTCCTGATCTGTTGGTCTCTCCAGTTAAGTCGATTCGGGGGTCTGGTCTTTCAACGGTGGAGGCGGTGTTCCTGTCATCTGGTGACTAGGAGAGCGCCGGGGCTGTCGGCGGTTGAAGGTGTTAGAACTCCAACGTAGAGATCTCTCAGGCGACGCCAAATTGTGAGTGCTAGATACTAAGAACCGAAATCGAAATACAATAAACAAGACAGATAACGGATTTCTTTATTGATTGAGATTGGAACTCTCTGTTAACAAGAAGACTTGAGGAACAAAAGAGCTATGACAACGATCAAATTAGGGTTCTTAGGTGTTAAAAATTACTGATCCCCCTTGATAAAGCCGAGAGCTCCTTTTTATAGCTAGGTAGCTTGTGGTGAAGCCCTAGATTTGCATATCTTCTTTCCTAAGTCTTCTCATTAGCATCAAATGCTGTTTTCCATGAGTTGTTGAATGAAATCTCGCCAAATGATCTGCAAATATGTCGAAATATCTTGCCCTATCTTTGGCTCGGATCCGTCCTGAGCTCAAAGAGGATGAGTTCGACATAACCGAGCTGACGAGGTCGGATATGGTTTCTCGGGAAGAAATTGTTGGTCTAATCGAGGTAAATCTCGGTTCAATCCAGGTTAACCGAATGGTGCTAAATCACTCTCCAATAATAACCAAGAACCTATGGACTATTGGTCTATAATTCCTTTGGGCCGGGGACCAAACAATTTGTTAGTATTTTGTATTTTATTTTATTTTAACCATTTTGTAATATGATAATAAACTTTTATTAATATCTTTTGGTATCATGTTATGTAATTGGTAAAATAATATTGTATATACTACAAAAGTTTATAAGAGATTTCATACCGAAATCAAATAGTTTGTTACTTCTGTTAACTCAATTTGATAGCATTTTCCTATTATTACACACACAAAAAAAGAGATGAATTATACACAAATTCAGATCAAACATGAAACATGTATATATAATATATGTATTAAAAATGTTTTCGGGTGAGTCCGTGACGAAAGACTTACGATTACGAATCAAACTTGCCAAGTAACGACAATGTCAATGTGAATCAAATATGAATTATTGCTTTTATCTTATTTTTTTCACACCATCACATAACTAAGCCATTATTATTATGTGCCCTTCGATCTCATAAACAACTAAAACTAAAATCACATGTCCTTTGTGGCTTTACCAAATTAATGTCGACTATTATCAATGAACGAATAGCTAATATTATTTAAACCAATATTTACCTGATTAGTCAAAGCAAAATTTTTAATCTTTTAGTTAAATCATGTATCTTAGCAAGCAGACATAAGAGGATAAGAATTGAATTTATCGAAAAAGAAAATTTGATCTTCATTTAGGGTTTTACTTTTTTTTTCCTAAACCAAAATCTTACTAATATTCATTAACAAAACCCTTAATTAAAATTTAAAGGTTTAAGACCCACGAAATATGGTCAAAGGAAAGTTCAACAAAAAGTCAAAAAGTGAATTTATAAAAATGTCTATGAAATTGTTTTGTTAACATAAAAGACCTTAAAACAATTATTAAAAATATGCCCCCAATATTTTGATGTCCTAAGCGATAGCTTCACTAAATTGGATGATGGGTCGGGCCTTCCCAGAAGAGAAGAGTTGGAAAGCTCCCGAGTTTGAATATATGCAACAAAGACTACCTTTAATTAATATATTCATATCCTTTGCCCGAAGAGATTATATAGTTTGTTAGGCTCTTCAAATCAAAAGCCCAACTCCTCATGAGTATGATATTATCCGCTTTGCACCAAGTGACCATTCTCATATGAATTTATTGTTGAGCTATTGTACTTCTCAAACGACATCAAATTAATTGAAGCTGAATTTGACTTTTTTTTTGTCAACAACATATATTGATTAGNTTCTAAGATTTATCTCTAGAATAAGGAAATACATAATATATACTTCTATAATTCCCCAATACTCCCCCTCAAGTTGGAGCATGAAGATCACAAATGCCCAACTTGGATGATAGCGTTTGAAAGGAGACACGACCCAAAGCCTTGGTAAGCAAATCAGCGAGTTGCTCATGAGTACGAACATGAACCATAGTAACCACTCCATATTGAACAGCATCACGAACGGCATGACAATCTCTTTCAATAT
>OVAQ01002174.1:0-13815 GCA_900406345.1 Erysimum cheiri | reverse complement strand
GTGCTTAGGGAAAAAGACGAGGTTCTCGCAGACAGGTCAAAATCGTACGCGAGCCATCTCATAAGCCATGGCTATAAGAACATTTCTTTCTCCNTAAGCCATGGCTATAAGAACATTTCTTTCTCCTCCTACGGAGAGAACTGGAAGGTGATGAAGAAAGTGATGACCACCAAACTTATGTCTCCGACAACATTAAGCAAAACTCTCGGTTATAGAAACATAGAAGCAGATAATATCGTCACATATGTCTACAATCTATGCCGACTAGGGTCATTGGCGAAGCCGGTTAACGTGCGGGATACGATCTTGACTTATTGCCATGCCACGATGATGAGGATGATGTTTGGCCAGAGGCATTTTGATGAAGCGGCAGAGGACGGCGGTCTTGGGCCGAAAGAGAAAGAGCATATGGACGCAATATACCTAGCTCTTGATTGTTTTTTTAGCTTTAACTTAACGAATTACATCCCTTTTTTTAGAGGATGGAACGTGGATAAAGAGGAGGCAGAGGTAAGAGAAGCGGTTCATATAATTAATAGGTGCAATGACCCGATCATCCACGAAAGAATGCTTTTGTGGAGGAAGAAAGGCGGAAAAGATATTGAAGAAGACTGGCTCGATATCCTCATCACGCTAAAAGATGATCAAGGAATGCCTTTGTTCACATTTGATGAAATTAGGGCTCAATGCAAGGTTAGTGATGTTCACACATAAAATTAGGTTTTGTGAGGATTTATAGACTTCTGACTCATATTAGCAATGAATCGATTGAGCCATGCATATAGGTTCCTTCTAAGTTTTTATATGAGATCCTAACCTAGTTTAATTATTAATCTCTTATCTTATGTATATATTATCTTGTATGTAGGAAATCAATATTGCAACAATTGACAATACGATGAATAACGTGGAGTGGACGATAGCGGAGATGTTAAATCACCCAGAGATTCTTGAGAAAGCCACAAAGGAATTGGACATGATAGTTGGTAAAGACAGACTTGTGCAAGAATCAGACATACCACAACTCAACTACATCAAAGCTTGTAGCAGAGAATCATTTCGGCTTCACCCATCTAATGTGTTCATGCCCCATCACGTAGCCCGAGAAGATACTACCCTCGCCGGTTATTTTGTCCCCAAAGGTAAAAGTCATTCATTCATTTATAGATACTGAAAAAGAGTTAGCAATAAAAATAAGCGACGTGTCAAATAAAAAGTTAATTAATTATGACTGAATTAAACCAATAAATTCTTTTGACAAAAAAAAAAAAAATCAATAAATTCTTGACGTAAAGTTTTTTTGTTTTGGTAAAAAATCCTGACGTAATCTTACATTGTATAAGATGAGTACAAGAAAAGAGAGGCATTTATGACGTAAGACATGCATGGACGATGCAGTTTACTAGTATGACAAAAAGTTTAATAAAGATTTAGCGAATATTCATTTGGGGAAAAAATTACAACTAATAGAAACCAAGGTGTTTAACTTTATCTTGGGTCATCTGTCTAATATTATATGACACGAGGCTATTTTCTGATTGCAATATAATAGGTAGTCAAATTCTTGTGAGCCGCTTGGGGCTTGGTAGGAATCCTGAAATATGGGACGAGCCTAACGCGTTCAAGCCAGAGAGACACCTCGATGGCCATGTCGATAACTCATTGGGAGTGACTTTGATGGAGCCGGACATGAGGTTTGTAATATTCGGCACCGGTCGGCGTGGCTGCCCAGGCACTAAGGTTGGGGCATCTATGACCATCATGTTGTTGGCCAGGCTTCTCCAAGGGTTCGAATGGACTCTCCCTAATGGTACAAGTCAAGTGGAGCTCATCTCGGCGGAGAGCAACTTATTTATGGCCAAGCCTCTACTCGCATGCTTAAAACCTAGGTTGGCTCCAAATTTATATCCGAAAATTCAGACCTAAGACACCTCATCAAGTTACATAATCTTACCAAATTACATCACATACTGTATACTGAAAAATTCTATCCCAGTTATTGTTAAGTGCCACATACCTATTTATCAATTCATGTGTTTTTGTGCTTTTATATTTCCTTGTGGAGTTGTTAAAAAAAAGAAATATATATTTCCTTGCGGTTGTTGTAGCTTTGTCAGTTATATTGTAAGTTCTCTAACCAGCGACGTATGATAAATTTATATATGTATTTGTTTAATTTCATATTATTTCGTGGTCGTATAACCTAAAATCTTTAAATCCGAATAGAAAATCAGAGGGAATCCCTCTCATTATCAAAGTAATCCGGTTACTTCAAAGTGACACATTACCTCATAGGGACTATTGGTGGACATTCCGGTTAGGTTATGGTTCATTTTTTTATTTTTATTTTACGGTTTATCAATTTTATTGAAACTAAAATCATATAATAGAAATCATATATAACTCCATTTCGCTACTGTTTATTTTTTTTTATTTTTTTTATTTTACGGTTTATTCCTTTTATAAAAACTGAAAGTATAAAAAAACTATATGCAAATTGTTTCGTTTCAGTTAGGCTTTGCTTATTTTTGATTTATTATATGGTTTTCAGAAAATATTTTTGCATAACATTAAAACAATATTTACGTTTGAACAATAAAGTTCTCTTCCAATATATTTTGTTTTTTTTTAAAAAAAACAACACTAGATTTTTGTCTTGTGATATATTCTAATAAGATTATATCATTTGAAACCATCAGTACATTCCAATATATTGTATCAATTATATTGTAAACATAATATTAGATATTATCAACTATATTATCTTTCAAAGAAATTTATTTCATTTTCTCTAACGTATTGAAATAAAGATTTTCATAAAATAACATTAGACTGAAAAATATATTCATGTATTCATGTAGGATATAACTTACATTTTTAAAAAGAGCATAAATTATTGTAAACAAAATTATATGCTAACCAACGGTTATAGAAACCTCGAAGCGGATAATATCGTCACATATGTCTACAATCAATGCCAATTAGGGTCCATGAGGAAGCCGGTTAACGTGAGGGATACGATCTTAACTTATTGCCATTCCTTGATGATGAGGATGATGTTTAATGTTTAGCCAGAGGCATTTTGATGAAGCGGCAGAGGACGGCGGTCTAGGGCCGAAAGAGAAAGAGCATAGGGACGCAATATACCGAGCTCTTGATTGTTTTTTTAGCTTTAGCATAGCAAATTACATCCCTTTTCTTAGAGGATGGAACGTGGATGGAGAGGAGGGGGAGGTAAGAGATGCGGTTCGTATACTCAACAGGTGCAACGATCTTATCATCCACGAGAGAATTCATTTTTGGAGGAAGAAAGGCGGAAAAGATATGGAAGGAGGAATAAAGGCTCGATATTCCCATCACGCTAAAAGATGATCAAGGAATGTCTTTGTTCACTTTTGATTAGCAATAAAACTCAAGTAACTTTTCAAATAAAAGTTAAATAACTATGATTAAATTGAAACAAAAAATTGCTGATGTAATCATACATTATATAAAATAAGTATAAAACAAGAGAGGCATATCTGACGTAACATGCATGGCCGACAACGCAGTACTGTATATACTAAAAAAAGAAACCAAGTAATAGGAACAGCTTGGTGTAGTCAAAATAAATAAATGTCATTTATTACAACATGGTATAGTCTAATAATATATGATTTGGGGGCGTTTGTATGATTGTAATGACAGGTAGTCAAATTCTTGTGAGTCATTTGGGGCTTGGGTGGAATCCTAATATATGGGACAAGCCTTACGCGTTCAAGCCAGAAAGACACCTCAATGGCCATGTCGAGAACTCATTGGGCGTGACTCTGATGGAGACGGACATGTGGTTCGTTACATTCGGCACAGGTCGGCGTAGCTGCCCAGGCACTAAGATTGGGACATCTATGACCATCATGTTGTTAGCCAGGCTTCTCCAAGGGTTTGAATGGACTCTCCCTAATGATAAAAGTCAAGTTGAGCTCATCTCGGCGGAGAGCAACTTGTTTATGGCCAAGCCATTACTCGCATGTGCCAAACCTAGGTTGGCTCCAAGTTTATATCCGAAAATACAGACCTAAGACAACTCATCAAGTTACATAATCTTACTAAATTATGTGAAAAAGTATATACAAATATCACACGTATACTTAAAAAAAAAAAAAAAAAAAAAAATCACTGTAACTGTAATTGTTAACCACCATTTAGATTTTTATTTGTCAAAGTACGAGCGGAAAAGGTTTTCTCTTGTGTATTAACATTGGCAATGTACACATATATATAGCAAATATATTGGGCCTTATACATATAACCTAGCCCATATCATAATACTCCCCCTTAAGATGGAGCATGGAGATCACAAATGCCCATCTTGGATAACAAGTAATGAAATTGGACTGTCCCTAGAGCCTTGGTGAAGATGTCTGCAATTTGGTCGGTGGTCCGTACAAAGGCAGGCTTGATTAAACCGTCAAGTATAGCGTCACGAACATGATGACAATCAACTTCAATGTGCTTCGTGCGCTCATGAACATATAACCTAGCCCATATCATAATATTATTCGATACATATATGTGCTTTTATGTTATCTCTCGAGTTCATTTAGAGCTTGACGGTAATAATTTTTTGTTGAATTTTGTGGTTGTTGTAGCTTTTTCGTTTAGAGCTTGACGGTAATAAAAATACATCTTCCTCTGTAAATGAAAAATCAATTTGTTATTCGCGGTACTTGGTGATATTGCTTCTTAGGATGAACACCTTGTAACAAAAATAAGAGCATTGCTAATTTATAGAGATTTTACATTATACTAGGATTTACCCCGCGGTATACCGCAGAATAATTTTTTTTAACATAATTTTAATTAAATTAATACAATTTAAATGTTTAATATTTCATTGTTGGTAATGTTGACAAATAATAAAGTGATGATTTAGCCCGTGTTAAAGCATCAAATTAATAATGTTTGAAATTTATAAGAAAGTCGATTTAAACCCGTCCCACCATATAACCCGTTCAATAAAATTTTAAATTTTTTATAAGTTTAAATATTCATAATATTTTAATCTTCTTATAAAACTTTTCAAAAATTTTAAAATTTATTGTATCCTGTATAACTTAAGGTTCAACTAAAGAACCGAATTAAATCAGATACAAAATTTTAAATTTAGATGCTTATTATGTTAAATTTCTTGTTCAATCAAATTTAGATTCATTTTGATCTTATTAATAATATGACTATGAATAATTGTCTAACGAAATGGTGTGTTTGATAGATGTTCGTTTTTAAAAATTCGAACCACAACATATGCAGAAAAAATCTAGATTTTTATTAATTTTATGTATTATATGATGATTCAAAACAACTTAAAGGAAAATCGAATAAAGAAGATAGGAGAATTATAATTTTAAATCTTAACAAAAAAATCTTTTAAATATCTATCTTATTAATGTTTTCTTTATTTTGAAAATTCCAATGACATTTCTTGTAAATAAGTTAAAACTCAAAGACTACTTTACAAAAGGTACTTCAATTTTAATAATATAGAATTTCAAAATTTGAGAAACATGGATATTTTTTCAGATATCAAATTATCTTTAGTTTATTTTGTCAATTTTCTCATCAATAAATGTGATTTTAAATTTTAGAGATAATTTTATACCACTTATACATAGTAAAATATATAACAGAACTACCCTATAAATCAGTTCGCAAAAATCCCTATAACTCCTATACATTAACAGAAACTAAATTTACTCTTCATAAAGAAAAAGGTTGGCTTCCATCTCTCCTTCTTGTGTGTGCGTAAGGTTCTATGTTTCTCTTATGAATGATCTAAGTTATAAGTTTTTTTTTTTTTTTTTTGTTAAAAATCTAAGTTATAAGTTTTGGTTAATCTTCTATATTATATATTTATCAGGAAAGATGTCCCAAATGTGTCACTCATGCCAACGAAGAACCGCCGTTATCCATTGTCTTACGGAAAAGACAAACTTTTGTCTTACCTGTGACTACCTGTTGCATTGTCATGTGGGCACTTTAGGACACTTACGTAAACAACTATGCGATCATTGCATGTTTAATCCAGCTACAATCGTCTGCTCTATCCACAGGACCATTCTTTGCCCATCTTGTTATGTACATCATTACAATTGCGTCACCTATGGCCATCACATTCAACCCATCAGTGGCCATCAATCACTATCCTCAACATGTAGAAGAACTCCATGACAATCCGCCGCATGATCGTGGTCATGGCCATAATCATGGACATCATGTGAGTGACTACCAGAGAAGAGAAGGGATGTTTCAGATGAGTTGCAACGGGAACAACGATTGCGAAAGATGGATGTTTGCATTGGAGTGTGAATCATGCATAGCTTCGAACGCGGTCGTTTACTGCCCACAAGAAGACTTCCTTCTCTGCGATAATTGCGATCGAGATATGCACAATCATGACGCAATACTGCCCCATATGAGGTGTAAGCTTTGCGAGAGTTGCAAGAGACTCTCTCACAATTTTCGAATTGGAGCCTATCATTTGAGTTTACCACCGACTCCTCCTGTTGTGGTGGCACCCGAGGAGGTCTCAGCCCCACCGTCGTCCTCAGAGCCTAGTCAATATGATGAGATGGATTCAAGCGTTAACCAAGGAGAAAGACCCTCACGTGTGAGGTTTATGTTATCACGACTAAGTATACGTGACTAAAGTCTCTTTTTCTTTATTTAGTTTGCACGTAGTAGTTTTTTAGTTGCTTCCTCTATTTTTAGAACCAAAGTGTTCCAACCTTCTTTATTTTAATAACACAAAACAAAGAAATCAAAAGCAAATCGATTTTTCATAAAATCATTTTTTCTATTATTTCTATGTTTTTTGTTTTAGGGTTTAGTTGGGGGTTTTTTTTTCGTTGAAGGTATTTTTATACAGATTTTTACTTATTAAACGAGGATTAAGGGTTTGTTACAAAGGAAACAACGAAATACAGTTTGAGTACGTAGTTTNTTTTTTTTTTTTTTTTTTTTTTTTTTTTTTTTTTGTTAAAGACAGTCTAGAATAGTTACAACGGGTTTTATCGAGCCTACTAATTTAGAGAATGATACCATTCAAATCAGTGGGAGAAGAGAATGTGAGAGTCAGATGTGATTCCTGGCTTCTCCAAGGGTTCGAATGGGCTTCTCCAAGGGTTCCAATGGTAACAGTCAAGTCGAGCTCATCTCGGCAGAGAGCAACTTGTTTATGGCCAAGCCTTTACTCGCATGCGCAAAACCTAGGTTGGCTCCAAGAATTCAGACCTAAGACAAATCATCAAGTTACATAATCTTACCAAATTACGTGAAAAAATATATCTAAATATCACATCATATACTGAAAAATAATAATAATAATAATAATAATAATCTATATAATAATAACAATCCGGAAAAATCCGTACGGTCGTATCTTTTTATTGTTAACCGCTTTTAAAATCCGTACGATTGTGACTTTTCATGGTTAACCGCTTTTAAATCCGTACAGTTTTAACTTTTCATTGTTAACCACTTTTAAAAACCCGTATGGTTGTGACTTTTCACTGTAAACCTCTTTACAGTTGTGTTTTTTCAAATGCAATCCTATATATTTGTTTTTGTTCATAGAAAACTATCTAATATTTTTAATGATGAATCAAGACAATTTTAAATTCAACATTCAACGTTATTCTATTCTTTCTACACTATTTTTAAACATACATCATTTTAAGTTAAAATAAATTTCACTAATTCTCCATATCACTGAAGATTTTTGGAATGACTCTAATAATATGGAACTGTATAAGTTTACGTCATCAAATTATATATTTTCTCGAAAATGTATAAGTTTACAATAAACGATAGGTTTATTATATATTGGTTCTGTCATCGTATAAGTATGATGCAAATAATCAAGCAAAAATAGAAGAGTATTTCCACAACAACGTTGCATGCATTCATAATTTTATGTACCATGATTGTATACGGTATTATAGGAGAAATAAAAACCAAAAATTTATTTGCTATTGAAAAAGAGTGACGTTGACGAATTATTATAGACCAGTAAATTACATATTATAGTAAATTTGTACCATCTTTCTTTCCTCAATCGGCGGCGCAAAAAACGATAGCGGTGGCGTTCTCGCAGGCATCGCACATAATTCTCATCTTTCTTCCTCAATCTTAAAAGTCTTTTTCTCATTCTTTTGGGAACTATGAATCTCACCTTCAAGTCTAAATCTTTAGCCAGATCTCATATTGCGACTGAAAGAGATGAAGTGAAATAAGTTGAAAATTCAAATTAGTTAAGGAGGAAGTAGATTAAGGGTTAGGATTAAGCGTTGGTATCAAGGAAGAAGATGATGAAGAAGAAAAAAAGATATTTTTTGATGATTTTTAGTGATTTTTAAAAGGACACCAAAAACTGGACACCAACAAGGAGGAGAAATATAATAACAGAGCATTATTCTACTCATACAAAAGACGAAAGATGAAAAGTATTATAATTTTTGTTTATTCATTTTTGATTATTAATTTTCGGAAAAAATAATAGACATTGAAAGAGTACAAAATAACCTTGGATTTATTATCACTGAGTATTACTTATTTGCATTTATATTTTATATGTTGAAGAATGTTTTTTTTTATGACGACTGATTTAATCTAAACTATGATATAATGATTTATTTTATCCCCAACAAACGATAAACCAAAATCGTGGAATGAAAAGTCACTTAACATTGTAGCTAGATAGAGAAAAGTTTGTAGTTGTGCAACGATTGTATATGATTAGTTTCAGAGTTTTTATTATTATTCGATTTAAAAATTATAAAATTACAGAGACATCATCCATGCTACATATACATATACGATAAATAATCATAAATAATGGTTACATAGCGCATTTTATAATTCTACTATTGCAAACAACTTTTTAAACATAATTAAACTTGTATTAATTTTCTTTAAGAATCTAATTTAAAACGACACATGGGACATAAGTTACTTGTATTAAGCCACTTTACAATACATTGTTTCTTTACTATAATTTTTTGTTAATACATTTTTATTTAGAATGATATATTTTTGTCGTAATTCTTCGTTTATAATGCTATAACAATATCAATATATGTACTTATGGTTACATCTGCTTATACTAATATATAATATATTTTCACTTATGATCTCTCATTTTTACCGTAATATCAATCGATATTACAAATTTTAGTACAAAACTTTCCCCCGCGACATCGCGGGGGGTCTGAGACCTAATAATAATAATAATAATAATAATAATAATAATAATAATAATAAAAAGAAATCTCACCGTGGACTGAAAAAAAATCTATTTTAGTTTTTGTTAACCATGCGTGCACCATTTACGTTTTTAATCAATACATTTGTTTGTGTGCTTTTACATCTCTCGAGTACGCATGAAGAGCTTGACGGTAATAATTTTTTGTTTAATTTTCCTTGTGGTTGTTGTAGCTTTTTCAGTTCAATGTATGTTTTCCTACTGGTGGATGTATGATAAATTTTGATGTATTTTATAAAAGTCCATGCATGATCGTATAATCCAATCTTGAAATCCGAGAAGAAAATCCGAGGGACTCTCTCTCAGTATCAACATCAACTTTATAAGTTTATTGTAAATAGCATAGATATAAGGTTAACATGATTCTCAATTTCTCATCAATTTTGTCTCGTCAACTACTTGTCATCAGCAATCTCACTTGGAAGATCTTCTTCCCCGGAAGGTGTTTTTCCGGGATAATTGGTCAGTACTAGAGGATCCGAACTCTTCATGCTTCATTTCAACAAGCAGAGAATATGACTTTAGGACTGTGTGAATATATCAAATGTGAGTACTTCTTGATTGAACAAACTTACCATTTATCGACCAGAACAACCGAACGGGTCTCACAATTGGCAAAACTACAACAATTAGAAAAACTTGTGATGTTGAGAACACAAATAATACCAAATGATCTCATACTCAATTGTAAAAAACAGAGTAGTCTTACTGTGCAGAAATCTCGTTTCTCACGGCTGGATCACAATCGTTTCCAAAAGAGTTTAAAGTCTGATGTAAGAACCCGCTATGAGTAACAACCGCAATCTCCTTTTATTTTCTTGTACTCAACCTGAATTTCAGAAAATATTTATGTCATGATTGTGAAGTTTTATGTCCAAATAAAACATTAAGACATACAGATGTTAACAAGAATTGAAGATATTCACCAGTTCATGAACCTCATGCCTCTGGCCGCAACTTCTTGGTTCTCCTCTCTGATTTTAGGCTTCCACAAAATATCTTCCTCTGTTTCTATCTGTATATATATATGAAAAAATGTGAAAACATAAAAAAAAAAACACCAAGTCCGGTCCAAAAGAAAGAAGATTCGAGTTTCTACAAACTAGATACTTGCCAACGAAAAATCAATTGCAGGGAATAATTCGCGGTATTTGGTGATATTGCTTCTCCTGTCACATGGATGAACACCCTGAAACCAAAACAAGAACATTGCAAAAGTTTTAATCTCAAGAAACTGCCAATGCAAAAGGTCAATAAACATACCAAATATTCTCGGCATGATTCAACTGCAATGAATGGTGGACGATTTAAGCTTCCGATGGCATGACGATCACTGTTTCCTGCACCCGCGATCATAAGCGGAGGTGCATCAACTCCATCTTTGTATTCCCCGCCAAAAGTTCCAACCGCAGTTTGCAAAGTCCTAAAAACAAGTTTTGAGGTAAATACATATCACAACCAGAGGAGCTAATTTTCCGAACCTAAATCGCTCATCCATGAAAATGCCACCAACATATCCTATTAATGATACCCGCGAGTTTAGCTCGTAATAAAAACAAGTATATTACCTGAGGAGAGGCGACACAACGACCAACTCAATTCTGTTGGATATACCACTTGCCTTAACATGCTTGTGCAGATTATCAACCTACAATAGTAGAGTACATATATATATTTTTTTTCAAAAGACTACAAAACTATTAGAGGCAAAATTACAACAACCGGCCAATCATATATAATCGTACACCACTATATAACTACCAGAATAAAACTATAATTTAATGCAAAACCGTTAAATAAATTATGCAGTCTAATTTTGTTTTTACCTGTTGCCATCCGAGAGGTGTAAGATGTGCATCAAAGAAATCTTCAGATAAGTAAGCATCAAAGTTTTTTTCTCCTTCTACATTATGAATCCCTTGAGCATGCCGCACCTAAACACAAATAACTAAATCAGAATCTGAGAAACAGAGCCAAATCAAAATAATGGTAACGACCAACGAACCAGATGTATGGTTTTGCAACGGTGTAGTGGGTAAAGGCCTTGACTTGGTTTAGTCTCCATATCTAAAAATTGTACATCGACAAAAAAAATCAATAAATTACATATAACTCATGAAAAAGCAAAAACCATTTAGTTTTGACTCTGAATCGACAGAGTAATTCAAAAAAAAACGTCACACATGCATATTATGTTTCAAGCATCAAGGACCAGTACATCTATGCACGAGACTGTAAGAGTAATAGAGAAAGTTACTGTGAGAAGGAATATTGCTGCAACGACAAAGGAGTAGAGATGAAAGAGGAGAAGTAATGAAAGAATTGAGGTCATTGATTGGTGAAGTTTTATAGAATGAAAATGAATCAGTGGCCAAGAATAATAATTTCTCCTTTTCCTTTTATATATTTTGTCATTACAAGAATATTAACTTTTGGAATCTATACTATATAAAAGTTTATGCTACTTGCTAACTTTAAACATCCAATTCACAATAGGGCATATCATTAATATTTTTTAAGGAAGATTTTAATAAATACACTAAATAGTATAAAACATTTAAAAATTATTCTAAATTTTTTAGTAATTTGAGAATTATTCTTTTTAATTAAAAATATACCACCTTTTTAATGTTTAAATAAATTAATTTAAAGTAATATAAATTATAAACTAATCATGTTATGAAGAGACAAAACATTAAATTAATCTTTGCAAACACTCCAATTACAGACCAAAATAGAAAAACATGTATTTAGTGGAAGTGTTTAACATAGAAGATAATACAAATAGAGTTTTACGTGTGTAGTCCTCAGTCAAACAAACAATTTCATTCCCCTGGGTCATTTTGTTATTCCAGCAACTCCATTCATGGTACCATTCCACAAAAACAATTACAGGTAAATAAAGAATTTTGAGTACAAAATTCCAAACATTGCTGGTTTTAGATTGGTCTCTCGAATATCAAAAGTAGTGAACGGATTAGATCTTTCAGCATGTTGCTTGAATATGTTGGAACTTGGAACTTTGTTAATCAAGATTCCCAATTTTGTTGACAAAATTAGATGGAGAAAATATGGATACTTTTTAAATTTTAAGTAATTATTTAATTAGGTGAATGTTGATGTCTTGTGTTGTTAATCTTTTTGGTATATTTTTTTCATTCTTAATTTTTTTCCTCAAGTCTAGGAGGTTTTATCTGTTTATATGTCTAGCAATCGGAAAAAAGTATTTATATTAATTGATAAATTTACCATTCTTATATATATAGATTTTGAACACCTAGACCGGTTAGTGAGTGGTATTCAAAATCTTCTCAGGAGGACCTACTTCACCATGTTTCTGCGGAATCCCTGTGACATGACAAGCGTAGGCATCCATGTACGCGTGGAGATGAGCCTCGTTTTCCGCTAGGAAAAGGTAACTACAGAAAGTGTGAAATTAGCAAACGATTTCAATACAAAAAGTTCAAAAGGATAGATTAGATCAAACGTACCTTTTTGGATTCCGACTTAAAGAAATATTTTATCACCTTTCGCAGCCTGCTTTTTTTGCCTATGATTCAAGAAACTGAATAATGGTTCCTCAAAGACGTAGGAATCTGCCTCTTTTAAAACGGTTCTAGCAATTGAAACTCTCTGGAACTCTTCATCACTCAAATCATTCGGTGCATAGCCCAAGAGGCTGTGATCCAACTTCAAATCCTCCAGTATATCCAACATGCGATACGGTTCCCCTAATATATTAGACGAAATCAGCTGTCTGATAGTTTTGTTACAAAATTCTCTTTCGCTTCCTGCTTCTTGTTCCATCATAGAGACTGCTAGATCTTTATCTCTGATACGCTCCAAGTATTTACGAGACTTGGATGAATTAATCTCTGACCAATCCCATTATAAGACTTGGATAAATTAATCTCTGACCAATCCATTATTCACAATTTGGAGAATAGCAAAAAAAATTAATAATCGATTATATGTACCGTATAATAGTTGAGTCACAATTAATTTTTATAAATCTTAAATCACACCACTTTAAGAATTCTTTTTTTTTTGTTGTTGGTAATATGTCAATTATATCATATGAACTTCCATTTTGTACACAAAATGTGCAGATTATGAGAGGGTAAATGTCCATCTAAGAGATTACCATGTATTATTAGATGGATTCTCAAACTCACATTACAAGAAAATAAAGTTAACCTATAACAAAATAATAACATAAATATATTGTTACCTGATAAGTTGAAAATTTTTGATGGCTCAATTTTTCATATCAATTAATAAAAGACATAAAAAAAAAGTAGTAGAAAATACTTACATGGGAAATGCTCAAGAGGATATTGTCTACTTATTCCGTTTTTTATTATAGTATTTTCAAGAAAAAATTTTGTTTTTAAAAGATATATTCTCACTTTCCTATGCATATATTAGTTATATAATTCTCATTTTATCATTATTTATTTCCTTTCTATTTATGATGAGAAATTGATACAAATGCCCCTCCTTCCTTGTCACTT
>OVAQ01002172.1:0-10500 GCA_900406345.1 Erysimum cheiri | reverse complement strand
TCACAAAATAAAAAATAAATCGGAAGTTGTTAATTCATAATTGATCACTATTAATAATTTTGGGCTTTCTTCTTCACTCTTGGGCCTGTCGTCCTTTAATAAAGCCCAAACTTAATCCCGCGTCATGACCACTCGCAAAGTAGAGCGTGTTGACGTCACCTCAACAAAAATTTGTAGACAAAATCCGACATTTGTAAAACTAATTTTGAGGCAACAAAAAGTTTATAAAGTATAAACTGAAAACTTTTCTTAATTAAATTTAACCTTTTGTATTAATTTATAATATAATGAGGTTGTTTTCTTAAACTCCTTGTGCATAACCATTAACTAATCCGATTATAAATCCTCAAAGTTTCATCAATCTAATTTGGTGGGATCCAATAAACTTCAATCGTTTTACATAGTTTTAAAACTGGGCATATATATATAATCTTTTTATTTAGGTTGAGTTTTGAATAGAGAGATTTATTTGTAAATAACATTGTGGTAAAACTATAAATAAATGGTGTTTTTATGTATATTTTATACAAAAAGTGTTATATCAGGTAAAATAGTATGTCATCTATTAAAATAATTAAATATTTGTAAAAAACAAAAAAAAATTCAAGGTTATTTGTTAAAAACATGTGTGAGACTAATGATCCGAGTATCTACTATATTTTTTCTCCATATGTTGTTTGCAAATCAATGACCAGTATAAGGTGACTAGTGCATATATTCTTGTATTAATTAAAAAATAATTACAATCCTATTTCAGTTTAAACGACTTCATTTTTCTCATTTCATTTATCATGTAAAACAAATTTACTATTCAAATACTATATACGATAAAAATATACTTACAAACACTACAAAAACAAACCGAAGCAAATCCAAGGGTATCTATCTAAACAATGTAAGAAATAAAAAAATCTGATATTCAGATCAAATCCAAAAAAATAAAATCCTTATACAATTGACCGTCACACCAATCATATCAACTTAAACAGATTCACAAGTGCATTACTTTTGCGACAAGGCTGGGGAACCATGACCTTTGGTTCATTATCATTTCTTACCACTTGGATGATTTGGTCATTATTTCCATTTGGGTTATTATTTTGATGATCCAATTCATCAACAGCAACTCTTTGCTTTTGAAAATGTTCCCATTTGTCTTGAAATAGATAGAAGAAGAGAAGACAAAAGATTTGAGCTGTGAACAAGATTGTCCAAAGACTTGAATCTCTACTTGATGATGTCTTTTTTTGATAAGCTATTATGCCTGTGTATATGTTTACTATGCCAACTATTGACACTACTGTTCCAAGAATCCAATGCAATAAGAACCATTTCAACCTCCTTTTGCTCCCTCTACAATACAGCCAACAGAAGCGCGATAAGTGTAAGGCATATATATACAAAAATGTAAATTTACATGTATATGTATGTACCTAGAGGGCTTGAAGACACCAGTCAAGAATTGGAGCCACATGGCAGCATAAAGAGCCAAGCCAAGTCTTTGATGGTTATTGTCAAAAGCGTTCTCCAATGTTCTTAAGGACATTATAGCCCCTATTGTTGCTAAAACAACTGCCAGTATCTGCTCATTTTAAAAAATGTAATAAGTATTTTAGTTTTGTATTGACTTGATTACTACATCGATTTGAATATGTGTGTAAGAGTGTAATCATAGTGTGTCCTTAGTTCCTTTCCCTTAATATTCAAGAAATCATGATCAAAGCTATACAGAAAATTCAAGAAGCAATTCCCTTATAAGCTATCTTTTTTGAAATTAATTTCGATGCATATATATCTAGCTGTTGAATTGAGTAAATCTAAGGCTATGAGTGCTTCTTCAGTTTTTAAAAATCTTAATATCCCTTTTCCAACATATATTTTTTTCCCTTAAATAGTATAATCGATATTGTAGATGTAGTGGAGTATATGATTAAAGTGAGATCACTGAGATGTCATCATGAGTTTGAACTNCTTAATATCCCTTTTCCAACATATATTTTTTTCCCTTAAATACTATAATCGATATTGTAGATGTAGTGGAGTATATGATTAAAGTGAGATCACTGAGATGTCATCATGAGTTTGAACTAAGATCAATTTAAAATACTTTATCATATCTCAAAATTCGAGATGATACAAAATTCTCAACAAATAATACATACACCGTTTACATTGTTAGGATTATATATGGAGTGGCTAATAATAATTAATTACCTGGAAAATGACATGAAGATAGAAGAACACTTTAACTTTTCTTCCATTTTCAATATGAGCTTTATTGGCCATTCTAACAAAGAGAATCCCCATTGGCATAAAAAATCCCATGGAAACCCATAAGAGAATGCCATGAAGCTTTATGCTATTTATCATTTGATGACTCATCTGCCATATAACATTTTAAATAGATTTATATAAAATAATAAAAGTAGTAAAAATCGTAAAATGTAATTTTATGTAATATATAAGCGACAATTAAGCTTTTATAAATGAAGAAACAAGAACCAATTAGAAACCAAAAAAAAAAAAAAATTATACCTTGTCATGTACTAGGGATCCTTTATTCTTGAGATCGCTTGGTGAATGGTTATCAATGGTGACTTCAAGAGATGAACAGATGACAAATGGTGGAGCAGAAGAAAGATAGAATATAATAAAAATCAAAACAGTCCTGAGAGACTTAGAAGATTTCATTCTGATCTCAATCTCAACAGCTGATTATAACCACACACAAAAAGAATCTCAAAGGTTAAAATTCACTCACTAAAATTTTCCTTTAACTCTCTCTCCCCCTCTCTCTCTCTCTAAATCAGTTCATCATTCTATGAAAATTAGAGCAAGACTCATGAAATATATACACATGCATGAAACATATACGTACATGTATATTACTGTGTAAAGGGTTTTGAATACGAGGGATGGAAGAGGGAGAGAGACAANCATGAAACATATACGTACATGTATATTACTGTGTAAAGGGTTGAATATGAGGGATGGAAGAGGGAGAGAGACAGATAGCTAGAGAGGATGCATGTGATGGCTGGTGCAAAAGAGGCTTTTAATGGAATGATGTGAGGGCTTAGCTAAAGAAATGATATTCAATTTGATCATGGAGGTATGGGCCAAATTCAAATGATCATTATAATCTTAATTTTCCTTGATGTTATAAATTCAATCACCATATCCAAGATACCATCCAACATAATCATGATCGTTATATAACAAGTCAAAAAGAGAGTATACGAAAAGTAAAATAAATATTATCTGCTTTGGGATTTCAATTTACATATCTAGTATCTTCATGTAACTGAATCATGATAACGTCTCCTGTTCTTCTTGATAACTAAATATATGGACACAGACACCTGTGTGTGTGTGTGTATGCTTATACAGACTCACACACACCACTCACATGTGAGATTTTGGACTTTATGTGTTACCAAAGGGAATAAATAAGTAATAATTTTAGCTTTTCAATTTGGTCCCATAAGCAATCAAATAATCTACTTCTTCTTCGCTCTAATGATGTAATTTATGCTTAATATGCTCATAGATTTATAAGCTTCATTGCAAATTGCCTTGTTATCAGTTATAACAAATCACATGTAGAATAAGAGGGTTCATTAATCTCTTTATGTAGTGTTCACTATCATTGGGTAATATCCACAACTAAATTTTAAAAGTTCTAGTAGCCACATCATTAATTAGTTACTACATATTCCATATCTTAAATCTTGTAGTTTTAGTTAAGCTTTCGAAAATGCTATAAATACTTAACATCCTCTTGGCAAACGAATTTAAGAGAAAAACAGAAGAAACTAGCATTTTAGAGAGAATTTGGTCATATAAGTGGTAATCTATGTCAGAAGATCTCGAGAATTGCGAAGATAAGAAAAAGGCAAAACTAGATTCCTTTTTATGAATTCACGTTACCGTCCATGTCTCGCGGTGACTAAACGATCATAGAAATGATTACAAATGCATGGGTAAAGTCTCTGATTCCATCGACTAAAACACTAACAAACTATAAAATAATTACACCTAATGAAATATTTGGTAAGCAGTCCATTTCTATCAACTTTCTTCCGTTACTTTTTTTCTCTTTTTAATTCACTTTGTCATCGGACTTTGAGTGACGGGAAACAAGAAAAGTGATCCCATAATAAATTGGGTAGACACCAAGAAAAAAGAAAAGAAGCTTATGCAGAAATAAGACCTATGTAAGCTGCTGAAAGAGAGAGTAAAGAGGATATAACATATGCCATTGTTACTATCGTTGGCTCCTTCAAACCACTTAGCCTAAGGTGATGATGAAATGGTACTGTTTTGAATATCCGACGCCCTTTTCCCTTTAAACGTTTAGTTGCCGAGTAATACACAACCTGCGGGACAGAATGCATCTATCTATCATAAGCGGTCGCGATTGTGATTAGAGAAATAGAGCACTTAGTGAATCTATTCTATTCTTTACCTGAATAATGACAGAAGAAGCTTCTAAAACTGCGACACCAGATGATATGAACAATGGGAAGAACATTCCCGAGCAAGCAGCCATTGCAGCCAAAGCTCCACCAAGAGCCAAGGATCCTGTATCTCCCATGGATACTGATGCCCTGTATCGGTTGTGAAGTAGAAACCCAAAACAAGCTCCAGCCATTGAAGCTCCAAATATAGAAAGATCTGATCTCGGATAAAAACCGACTAAAAGTAGTGAGCCGCGCACATTATCATCACTTGAAATGCAATGCCTTTGCAGATTTGTGGATTTATTGTAAAAGATTAGGACTAACCAGAGCAAATAGGAAGAACTGCTATTGCCATTGCAACGAAAGCCAAGGCAGCAACACCTCCAGCCAATCCATCAAGACCATCGGTTGCTTTGACTAAGTTTCCCATGGAAACGAAGTAAAACGATGTCAACAATAGGTAAAGTTTTCCCAAGCAAACGAGACCTAATGGTGAAGGCAAGGGAACCAACATTTTCCTGGAAAAATGTTCAGAATCAAGAAGATGCTTTTGTATATATCTGAACAACCCATTTTTTGAGAACTATAGAAATCTAATTTGTGGACTGGTTTAAATATAATCATGTGGATTCTTATTCTCATGTACATTCATATGAAAGTAGATACGCGAGTTACCATCATATATGCGTTGATCAGATTAGTTATAAGAGGCTATACATGCCATAAGGAGATGATATGTTTGCAGTCTCCAACCAAAATGCAAAGCAAGTCCCAACCGCTGCCTGTGATGCATGCAGATGGATCAAGTTAAGAGGACGAAAACGCTTAAAAGCATAAGATAGAGAGGAAGAATTAGTTACATACCTCTAAAAGAAGTTGTACTTTTGCAGATAAACCATTATTATTATCATTGTAGAGGCTTAAGGAGTCATCAACTAGCCCAATCGCTGCAAATGCTACAGTTGCAACTGCTGCTCCACAAACTTCGATGGACGATAATTTAGTCAAGGCTATTGCAACAGCAACACCGATTGGAACAAAGAACAGCCCACCCATTGTCGGTATTGTTGGTCTGCGGTTATGTGGAACTGGCCCTAGTGTCCTAATTGGCTCATGCACTTTAAGTCTGTCTAGAAGTGGAACAAAAATATAACCAGCTAAGGTGACTAAAACCGCCGATGTGAAGAAGGGCATGCTTAAGAAATATGGAGGTAAAGGCAGTCTAACAATCTTCCAAGCAAATGAGTCCATCAATAAAAGCAGCAGTGACAAAAAAGCCAGAAGCCCCAAATTAATCCCATATCTGATTCTGCGCATGACCAAAAGAAAAAAACAATTTCAAAACAAATGAAAGGTCACAGGAGAACAATCTGCCATAAGACTAACAACTATAAAGAATCTCTAAAGGGAACAAACACTTGTCAAACACCAGATCCTAAATTCATTCACTTGATACTACATTCCACCTGCACACACATTCTAGTGAATCTAATCCACTCCAAATGGATCAAACGGAACCTAGACATGGCGGTAAACGATGATTAAGAGTAGTGTCAAGGTTAAAAATCTGAAACAAGCTAACGTGCCTGTGTTTTTTGCGACCTGTTGGAAACCTTCCTAGCTTTTGTGCAGTTGTTTCGGTTACCACATTCAACGCATAATCTCCATCGCTCTCTTCGCCTTCACTTGACGAAATTGAATATGTAGCAGCAAATATGTCACCGGAATAAAAATCAAATGAATCCTAAAGGCAAAAAGAACAATAGTAACATTGAAGCTAGACATGGTGAGTCAAAAACCACATATATGTCGAGGAAGAATTCAAATAATCTGAAAAATTTACATCATCAAATGCCTTAACTGAGACAGAGCTATGTCTCATGCTACTAAACCCATGTCCCTGCAAGCTCGCTGCTGCACTGAACTGCATTGAATATGAAAGAGACGAAGCAAATAGCAAGACTCGATTAGCTTATTGCCGATTTATAAGCAATCAAACATGTCACAATACTAATCAAATTTCTATTGAAATAATCAATCTTTATAGACACAGATCTTCTGAAAAATGTAATGCAATTCACTACAAAATTCGAATTTATAAATGGAGAACGTTGAACGGTTTTGCCATTAGATATCATCAATTTTATCTCCGGTGGTGAGAAATTTCAGTACCTTGAAAGAAGAGTGAGATCCAGATTCGGCGCGAAGACGTGTAGACGAAAAGGGAGGAATCGATTCTAGAGATCGAAATGGATTTGGGTGATAAAATCGGAGAGAACTCGGAGTTAGCAGAGAGAATCTCATCGCATCGCTCAAGAGACAGTACGGTGATGAAGTAATAGAATTTTAGTGAGAGAAGGCGAAGAAGAGATGTGGCGAAACGTAAATGGGCGTCGTTGAAGAAGAAGGAAACGATTTTGGGTGAAGAAGCTCTTTGTTCTGTGATTGGTGGTGACTCAAAATCTCCGAAAACGAATATCTCTGTGAAAGTGAAATCCAAAAGCGTTAACTACATTCAATTCACAAATGTTTGATTAGATACTTTAGATGTTACGGAGAGAAGTGTTGGTGCCACTATGTCTACATTTCAGAATTAGCTTTGGACACATCGGCTTTAATGTTACGTTTTGTAAAAAGAAGTCACAGCCAAAGGTTGCTGTACACAATTCGTAACAAAGAGGAATCAAATATGAAGTTGGACAATAATCGGTTTTTTTATCGGTTAGCGAGTAAGGCTACTCTTCGGAAAGCATCGTCAAACTCCTTTCTGCTGTATTTTCTCTTAGTGTATGGCACATAAATCTGCGTATGTAATAACTGTATTTCACTAATTCTGTATGTCTTTGTAATAACTTAAAGATACTTTAGATGTCTTTTGCGCACACAAAAAAAAAAAAACTTGGATATTTTTGTCTTTATTGCCTAATTAGAGGCTATTTTTGAAAAATCGTTGCAAGAAAAATAATCTTTTACCAATTTCATCATTTTTGTTTTTTGATATATTTCATATGACCACCAAAAAACTCGCAAAAACCCTCTAAACTTTGATTATTTTTTGAATGTTAGACTAATTTCTGAATCTCATTTTTAGTATCTCAATACCCACTTATCAAGTTGATAATGCTTCGACAAGTTTTTGTCCATGGATATCTTCATTACACCAGTGTGACTTCGGTCTGTTAATTAATTCATGTGATGTCTTCATGAAACTACGAACATGTCATCTATTTATGACAGTAGATAGGCCTCTTTACATAAACACATGGATCATAAAATTTTGATCTGTCATGAAGGTATAAATGAGGCTCTTTTGTTCCCCTAAAGATTTTTGAGCAAACATATACGATTACCTTTCTTCACAAACCATTCTAGCTATTGCATATTTGCATATAGATATTTTCTTGTAAAAATACAGTCTGTACATCCAACTATTTCAGTTCGGTTAATGAAAGTAGAAGGCTGATGTAGACATGTTTCAGAACATGGGGAAAATATCCCATTATAATCAATTCCTTTAACATGAAAAAAAGCCTTTTAGCCACTATCTTATTTGAAATCTAGGTGCTTCTACGCCAGGAGTTAATGGTTTCCTCTGGGAGAATATATGGAAAAGGACTATTTTACTATATATAAATTTCTCAAATATTTCTTTTAAAACTAGAATAAAGCAAATCACAGTCACAGACCCAAACCAACCCTCCCCCACCCCGAAACACATGAAAAAAAGTCTTCGGGGTAGGAATTAAGATAACTGCCAACAACATAATTCAATTACTCTGTCAGTGGAAATCTCTAGAGAGATAGCGACAGATTTTTCAGAATGTGAGCTGCCATTTGTCAACAAGTCACGGGAACTGTTTCCTCTCAACATTTGTACAGTCTATATATTATATTACACATAGGATGAGAAGAATACTCTTTATTATAATAAAAACATTTAATACTGTAAAACGCATGGAAAATGATTCTCGAAAACATTTCATATATGGTGTAAAAAAAACATTACATATACAAGATATAACTCACGGGAACCGTTTCACATGTTATAATATTACATGCTTGTTACATTTTATTATTGAAATAATATGAAGAATACGATATAAATTTTGACCCAAAAAAGGAAAGAGAAAACAAAATGGCCAAAGAGGTAGTGGAGAAATAATAAAAATAGCACAAAGCATGAGTGGTGTGACTCATTACTATGGAAGCCTTAAAAAAGATATCACAAAAACCGACATTTTAATTCTAACCCTGAAACTGGATTCTCACATGTCTAAAAAGAGAGACATCTCACGGATGTCACTAACTTCCTCTCCTTTTTAGTTAAAAGATTTTTATTTTCCTTTTTGGCATTTACTTAAGATTTCTTTCCATTAGTAATAATACGTGTCTAATGCGTGTTCTCGTGTTATTGCGTATATAAAGTCTTTGCGGGATGAGCCATTGGGCAAGATCAGCTAACAGATATATCGATCATGAGGAAAATGAAGGGTGAGTTTCTTACATTGATGGCAATAATGTCTCTACTCTTGGCCATCTCGTTTGTCCATGGAGGAGGAGAGGCTGAAACGTCTCCTAATGCAGCCGCTACCCCGAGTAGTCCAGCCAAAGGATCCAGCGGTTCGGCTCATGGACCTAATTGGGGATATAGTTGGGGATGGGGTTCAACCCCAGAAGGTGGTTATGGCTATGGTTCTGGTTCTGGTTCGTCACCAGATGGAGGAGGAAATGGGGGTGGATTCGGGTTTGGTTCGGGTTCGGGTTCAGGAACTGGATTTGGGTCTGGCTCGGGAGGAGGAGGAGCCACAGACGGTGGTTCTGGCCATGGAAGTGGGACCGGGCACGCAGGTGAAGGCGGTGGCTCAGGCGGTGGAAATGGTGAAGGATCTCCAGGTCGTAGGGAGAGGAGCCAACACCGCTAAAAGAAAACGTTCTTGTTATTGTTTACCTTAACAGAGTCATACATGCATAAGACTAAAAGAAGGGAAAAAAAAGGTTACAATAGTAGCAGCTTAATTAATGCATAAATAAGGATTAAAAGAATAAGTAGTTGGGCTTTAATTACTACTGCATGTACTTTGCATTATAAAGCTAAACTTATAATATTTTGTGTTCTTGCGCCAAACCTTGTACCATGCTAATAATTAAATACTATAGATGATGATCATATGCACATAGTGAAAATGAAATGTCGTTTCTTAAGTGGTAGTATATGATAAGTAATTAGCACATGAAGGCTGGTTAAAATTCTCTGTACAAATTGATTATTCAAAGTCCTTAATGTTAGTCAAGATTTAGACGAAAAAAGAAAAGAAGGCTGGTAGATTCCTTTCCACTTATCTAACGACCAAAAAAAGAAAAAAAATCTAGGCCCATAATTTTGAGCCCAATGTGGAGTAAATAGCTTTTGGGTTCGGTACACGAATTCTGCAGATTATTCTTCTCATCTTCTTTTTTTTCTTTATACAATATTTATTACTATTAATAGTAAATTTGATTACCAGTGCGGGAACAAATGTTAATTTAGTAAACTGCCTAAAATATTTTAGTTATCCCTGTTATGAATCTCGTGATTCTTATTATTGAATGAGATAGGTTACATCATATATATATACATAAGAGGGGAGACAAATCCCACTAGGACTAGAAATCACTAAAGCCTAAAACCACTAAGCCTAAACCGCCTCTTGTATGCACCAATATCTTGGTCGCTTATGCCCTTGGGCCGAATCTTCTAGAAGCGTGTAATGGACCTTCTAGAACGTGGTCAATGCCCACGGTTATGGAGTCCATCCGAACATGGTTTATAACACTCCCCCTTGGATGACATAACCGTGTAGATGCCAAAGGATCTCAGTAATGCGTTTGGGGAATGCTGCCTCATTAAAACCTTACTAGGAAAACCCATTTGGGACAAAACCATAATTAAGAAAAAAGAGTACAACACGCATTACTCCCCCTGATTTGGTCATCCATTTAAGTCCTTAAGTCTCCGTATTCCAATTTGACGCGTGAGCTTTCTTAGCGTCGATGTTGG